>WURT03658760.1:0-18374 GCA_009936505.3 Holothuria glaberrima
TATTCACAAAACGCTTCCCGCGCAGCCATTATCAGTATAGATTGTGATTGTTAATACACTTACGACGAAAAAGTATTCTGAAAAATGCTTCATATCCTTCACCCCTTTTGCTATAAAAAATGTCAAAAATTTGTAGGAATTTACCTAAAAACTTGTCCAAAATGATGCACCAAAGTGCACCTAAGAACCTCAAATATCAAAAATTTTTCCAAAGGGCTAAGAAATGTCAAAATTTTTTAGTAATTGACCTTAAAACTTGTCCAAAGTGATGCAACAAATTGCATCTAAGGACCCTCAAATATAAAAAAAAAAATTCCAAAGGGCTAAGAAATGTCAAAAATTTGCAGTAATTTACATACAAATTTGTCCAATATGATGTACCAAATGGCATCTAACGACCCTCAAATATCAAAAAAGTTCTCAAAGGGTAGGGGGTTCCCCCTCCCCAGGACGGTGATCCTAAACAAGGTTCAGCTCTCAGTCTTGAACAGCTTCCTACGCCTATGGAGATGGAACTCTCTCCCCCGATCATCTTTTATAGAAATCACTATGACCTGGCCCCCCTTCTGCCAAATCCTGGATCCGCCACTGTTAAACGCTAACTTTCTCCCAAATATGGCACCATTTGCCATATAGATACCTTCCAATTTCATTTTTTCTTTTAAGGGGAGGGGGACACCCCCTCCCTTAGGACAGCCATTCGTAAATGGTGAAAAGTCTAACAATTTACTGTTCACTCACTCCACGAAATGTAGTTCTGATTTACCCGAAGGACTGAGTAAAAGCAAAATGAAAAAAAAAAAAAAAAACTTCCTAAAAAAGTAGAAATTCTTGGTGATATATTTAATTCAAATTTAGCACCAAATGTAGCACCATTTTGCATCTAGCCCACCTTACGTGAGCAAAAATTTTCCAAAGGGGGAACCCCCTCCCCTTAGACCCCTCCACCAGGACAGCGATTCGTAAATGGTGAAAAGTCCCCCCCCCACACACACACACACACACACTTTGGAGATGGATCCACGCCCTTGAAACTACCTACATGTATATTGTTGGTAATCGATAATAAAACTGCAGGCTCTATCATTTTCCTTGAGAGTAACGGAACAAACTTTCGCTATCATCAAGAAACATGTTTTAACAAAGCTTTGACCAAAGAGTACAAAGAGAAAATGTTGTGAACAAAGAGTACATGCACTGATCTAATCGAACATTCGATTAGATCAGCGAGTACATTTGCGCAATGAGATTGAAGTCCAAAATGGCTAACTTTGCCATTGCCACGTGTATTTGTGACATCAGCAAAGAACCTCTTTACTGAAAGAATCGAAGTCTGCATTTCAGGTTTCTATAAAATTTAGCTACCGAGGGGAGGGGGCATTTTTCCGGTTATATATGTCATAAGTGGACATACTCGAAATGAAGTTATAAACCAGTATTGTGTGCTATGCATAATTTAATTGATCTGTGCTGGGACATTCAATTGTTTGTCTTGTTTACACGCTGACGTATAAATTCTAACCGTGACTTATTTCATATATCTGCCATTTGGTAGGCTTCCCTAAAAAGTTCTTTGTTCAAAATCAGTGCCTAGTAAACAGCAAACCATAGTTTTGCATATCACTTATCAAAGCACGTAGCTTGTTTTACTATACAGATCATGCATGGGCCCACTACCCCACCCCTTGTGTTCCCAAGCATTGTCAAGGAGAGACACATTCATTTAGCATATAATTTCCTTTGGGGTGCTTGGTTTTTACCGAAAGGGTAATCTACTTTTGTTAGGAGTCGGGCAGTGACTGTATGAGGTACTATAGGGAGACGGAGACGTCCCCCGTTCACCATCAGCAGCGAGTAAAAGGAGAAGACGGGGACTGTGCCCCAGCCTTTGTGACCAATAGGCGGAATCACTAAGTCAAGGGATTTATTTTATAAGGTTAAGGGGAAGAGAGAGAGAGGAATTATTATGGAGACAGAACTTAGAAGTAACCAAAACTTAAAATTATACAACCGACTCCGAATCATATCATTTTTCGGTAGCTCTTTACTTTTTCCGTACAGGTTTAGGTCCTTGTAAGGCTTCCGCCATTTTGGATCATTATACGGCCCACCGTTACACCACTATTAATTTTCTTTCGCGCTTCGCTGTGGTTTCGGTATAGCTTGTAGGCTAATACTAGATATAACAGCCTGTATAGTCGGGGTAGGATACAGAATGAAACAAAGTAAATTTCCGGTGAAAAGATTTTCAGGATGTTGCACAGTGCGATTCCATGTATTATGGCGCCTTTCGGATGCCAATGTCTTCCATACTGGTCTTACTCACGACCGTAGTATTAGTTGTGCACAGCACCACGTTCATTGGGAACTACGGTGAAGACGCCCTCTACACGTCTTCAAATTTCTGTTCAATATTACGTATACGAGTGCGTTTTAGTCAACCGTTGGTGTTAGATATTTTTACGCGGTGACTCGAACGCAAACGATCACGTGACAAATCTATAATGTTATGTTGTATTTTATTATCGAGTATCGAGGACTGACAGCAAGTTAGACAGGCAGTAAGTTAGTCAGAGAGTGTTTGCAATGTTTACGTTTGTTTGTAATTTGTAACATTTGTGTTTCGCGCTGCTGGTTCACAACTTTGTAGACGTGGCCATTAATTATAACAGAACTAACACCCTCTCGAGGTTGTTAGTTCTGTTAGATGATAACATAACTTATTTCCATGGCGATTATGTACTTTATGCGACGTCAGATTTATAGACCTGTCGATCAAAAACTAACACTAACGGTTGACTTATACGCACCCTTTGTTAGTAATGAAAGAAACACTCAAGTACGCATATGCTTGTTGACAAGCGTCCTCATTTTGTAAAAACGTGTGACTAGTGAACATTTTACTAACGTGTCCCAGACTTTACTGCATGGCGGCCTCTAATCAACTAATTTGCGCCTGGCATTGAGTCTGCACCAGGAGTACGGAAGCCGAGAACTGTGCGGGTGGGAATAATGTGACATGCCTTATATTGATCGTTGTCCCTACCATATTTTTCGGTAAATACGGTAAGGAGAAATCGAGATGCGATTTCTCCTTTCCATTATCCACTGGAAATGTGAAGGGACAAAACTAAAACGAGTGAGGGGGTAACTAAAGAAATGACAATTACACCGTGTACATTTCAGGACATCTTATACATAAATGGAACTGTCCAAATATTATCTAATCGTGATTATTGATGTACGTAGCTTACATGTACGAGGCCTGTTTTATAACGTAAGCCTTTAGAATGGTATTTATCAACGAATGCCTGTTAAAAACCAAAAAAATTCCTTACTAAAAGGATGAAAACTAGACCTAGCCGTTAGTTTACGGACCCGTTAGTTTCCTCCACCTACGTAAATTAAATTTCAGGTGAGGAAATTCGTGTTGTAATTGTAAGTAAAGAAAAGCAGGCTTATGTTTTTCATTGCAAAACACTTGTTGTTTAATACTGTAAGAAGTACTTGTGAAGTTTTGTATGGCTCAAATTCTCAATAGGGCCTATATTTAAAGTTAGACCTATATATGAAGGAATAGTAGGCATTGGCCTATACAGGATAGGCCACATAATTGCGAGCATATGCTAGGTCTCTAAATAAAAAAATGTTGGCTACATCAGGGATGACAGGGGGTGCAGGGTAAGCATTTGCCCCTATGGTTTTTAGCCCCCAAAATAAAATCGTCTAAATAACTTTTTAAGACATAATTTTGTAGGGGGTGGGGTGCGGTGTTACAGTACGTCACATAGCTATGATTAGATATCACCATATAAATAGTTATATTTTTCGTTACAAAATACATGAAACTTGCAATCCCTACGGTAAGCATAACTTGTTCTGTTTTCTCCATTGTTTACGTGAATGCAGGTTAATTAATATTCCTTAAACACCATGACCATTATGCGCCACAGTACCTCATTAGGTGAACGGAGTCATGCGTCAGTTACTAACTTCGTAGAGTCCTGCTGAGGGCAGCTACCGGTGTGATCCCTCTATGCAAATTTATGTCACGATCTTTGAATTTTGATTGGCCCGAAGGTAGCTGAGATTTGCGATCTTACAAGAAAAGGAGAAAGAGAAGGAAAAGAAGAGGGAAAAAAGAAAAGAAGAAAACGAAAGAAAAGAAAAGAAAAGAGGAAGCGAACGAGAAAGAAGAACAACAGAGGAGGGGTGGGGTAGGCCTATATCTGATCCATATAATTAATCCAGAGCTTCCAAGAGGCCCTATTCCGGTGTTTGCATCCTTTAGATACCCTTTAATAATGCACAAATAAAGCAAGGATTTTTTCGTTATAGTTCAAGAATTATTCTGTGAACTCCACGCACGTATTTTTTACGTACGAAAACTTTCCCCGAATAGAAGGCAGTAAAGTATCCAAATAGGGGCTTCGGGAGGTTTGCTGATAACATAAACTTCTCTTAGACAACAAAGGCTTCTCTCCTCTTTCACCAATTATGAACACTTTCCAGCCATATATGATCAGTTCAAAAATATCCCAAACACAGCTCCATTTTCCATCTAAGCAAGCTTTAATTACCAAAACTTTCTCAAAGGGGAGGGGAAACCCCTCCTCTTGGACCCACCCCAAGGACGGTCCTCTCACCCAACCAAAATCAGAATTCACGAAGTTATGAATTTTTTCAGCCATATATAATCAGTTCATAAATATCCCAAACACAGCACCATTTCCCTATAAGCAACCTTAAATTAACAAAACTTTCTCAAACGGGAGGGGGACAACCTTAAAGGAACAAAACTTCCTCACAGGGAAGGGACATCCCCTCCCATTAAACCCTTCCCCTAGGACAGCGACCACTCACCCCACGCTTGCCACCTATCAAAATATCCTCCCACCACCCTGGGCTTCATTGACAAACTTTCTACAAAGTCTGAATAAAAAATGTCAAAGAAATAATTATCAAAGGTGTATCACATCATTCCAAACTGAAAAGGAGTTAGTTCCCCCCCCCCTTCCCCTCCAGAAACTTGTGGAGGAAACTAATGAGTTTAGGGAAGGAATGTAATTTTTCATAGGGAGGAAACTAACGGGTCCGGAAACTAACTGCTAGGCCTAGTTTTCATCCGTTCAGTAAGGAACCGGATTTAACAGGAATTCGTTGATAAATACCATTCTCATTACCTGACGTTATAAAACAGACGTCGTAGGCTACTTACATCAATAATCACGATTATTTCTACACGAATACGAAACTATTATTCGTATTCCTGATGTCTGTATGTACTCAACTGTCACGTACAAACAAAATATACGTGTGTGTCGCGCCGCCACCCAAGTCAGCATTCTACTCAAGTTTTTTTTTATTATTTTTTTTTACCACTTGTGAATGTGGACATTGGTTATACGAACCAAAGTTACACAGCGCTATGTGTTACATATTCTTAGAGAAAATAGTATTTGGACAGTTCCATTTATTTGTAAGATGCCTTAAAATATACACGGTGTAATCGTCATTTCTTTAAGTACCCTCTCACTTGTTTTGGCTTTGTCCCTACACATTTCCAGTGGATAATGGAAAGGAGAAATCGCATCTCAATTTTTCCTTCCCGTATTTACCGAAAAATATGGTAGGGACAACAATTAATATAAGGCATGTCAGATTATTCCCACCCTGCGCAATTCTCGGCTTCCGTATCGGAGTGAACATTTTCATGGAACAGCGACATGTAAGCAACTTAATACAGAGGGACACATCCTGTACACGCTTTCCCGAGTTCAGGTAGAAAGCTATTTCCTGCAATCTTGGGACCGTGGGAATAATGCCGGAGTTTCTTCTTAAAGTTGTAATGACAGCTTTGTAGGTTACACAGGTTGAAGAATGTCACTAACAGAACTGTAGTGACAAAATTCGTCTTAGATTCTCAGAATACAGTTTCCTGCAATCCGGGGACTTTGGGATACTGATAATTGTCTCTTACTAAAGACCACGCATGGTACTAAGCACGTTCCAGTCAGTTCTGTTGTCCTGCAAACTGGGACATTTGGGATGCCAAATTTAGTTTGACCTCAGTCCTAACCTCGTTCGGTCTGAGGACGGGGTTTGATCCCTTACATCCCACCCCTTTTTAGGAATCACATCTATGACAAATTCCTGAACCCTCCATCATATAAGATTATGATTGCTTCATTTGCTGTTAGGATTACATGCAGAACGTGTCTCAGTTGTACAATAAATTACCGGTTTATCAGGTATAAAGAGATTATTTTGTAGAGTGCCTTATTCTCCAATGGCGAAAATAATTTACTGTACCTGTTTCAATGCCTCATGCAGTCTTTGAACTCCAACGCCGCCTTCATCCCCCCCCCCCACACACACACACACACACTGTGGGTGTTTTCCTTGTGCAGTTAATTAGGTGAATACACCCGAAATAACCCTTCCGTCAAGGAGTGTAGCGTATTGAAAGTAGTACACCTGTAAATTACCCCACCCATTATATTCACCTATGATGAGAAAACCAGCTCTTAAACCGAGCAAAATGAAATATTTCAAGAATTGCTCCCTCCATGGACAATCGAAGTTTATTATCTGGCTTCTAATTTACCTGAACTTTCAGTCATTGACATTGAATTTCACAAAATCTGAAAAGAAAAAAGAACCTGATCAATAAAGCCTCAATGAGCAAATTTTGGTGACCGTAATATCTTATATTGCAGGAGCTTCCGGACTTTTCCCAGGGACCCATACCGCGGTTCTCTACCCCTGGACCCCGCCAGGTCCCTTATGAGGGCTCGTGGACCAGATGCATGCAGACTCTTGATTCGCGCTCATGGTGCAACTTCGGCTGCACTTGTGACACTCCTCCGTATCAGTCGGAGCGAATAATCATAGGCTGTGCTCCCATTCTCGAAATCATGCACACGCCACTGCCGTGCACCAACCTTGGTTGGTGCCAAGCCACGCCACAGCCAAAAATTACACTTTACAGTGAAAAATGCTAAATTTATCATCAGTAAAATAAATTTAGCTCAAAGATAGCACCAATTTGCATTAAAACCACTTAAGATAAAAATACACAAAATTCTTATTTGAATGGGCTGTATGGTCATTTCAAAGTTGGCTACAGATTGCACTTTTGTATTTGACCCATATGGCATAAAGAAAAATTTCTCAAGGGGTTCAAAATCAACCATCCCTAGATCTGTAGATTGTGAACGCACGTGCATTTCCGGTGCCGTTGGCCCGTGACCATGCATTTGGCAAAACTGACGTGCACGAACACGCTTCGGGAAAGACCTTTCAATGATCTGAAGTTACATTTTACACATAAATATCAGCAGAATAATACGTTTGTTTTGATCGAACTAAAGGTGTTCCGCTCTCCAGTTTGGTAAAAAAAATGCGGCCGCCCTTATTAAGTCTGTTGTCATAAGTATCACATCAACTACTTAGGACTAGCCTTAAACAATGAGAACTGGAAAAGGATCGTAAAACTGGTGAAACCTTTTTTCCTGCATTACTTTTTCCATTTTCATTCCTTGCAGGCACAAGGGTGTCGTTCAAAGTAACAACGGGTCTGAACTACCTTCATCGGGGAACAGTCGCGTCCTCATCTGCTGATAAATCGTGAACAGCCGTCTGTCTCCTCTGACACCATCGAATCAACTTCATTAAGGAACTCTCCACATCTCCCCTTTCCGAGTCCGAAAAAGGAAGAGAAATATATTTACAGAATCAGAGAGGGAGAGTGTATAGGATATATTATAATGTGTTATACGACATTTAAAGTGAACATGTTAAAGATTACATAATGATAACTAGGAAAATGAATTAAATCTTTTTATTATGTTGATATTGTATGTAAAGCACCCACAGGAGTTAATCACTCACTTTAAACTAACAATAGTTATTCCCCTTGCACCTGTTTTATGGCGGCCAGATGAAAACTCCCCTATGCGACCATGAGCAAAAGATCATGGGAAATATGACTAATATGGAGAAAAATGGATACGTTAAGCTATTTTTGGTTCGAATTATGCCGGTAATTTTCGTAACTCCGATGTCCATAGAAAGGAAGCTAGTCGGAGATTTCTTGCTTTTGTTTGTTGTTATGCATACCTATGTTTATGATACGTATTTTGTGATTGAAACGACTTAGAGACTCAAGCCTGTTTAAATTCTTAATTTGTGGAAATATACCGTACCGTACCTGCATCATTTTTGTAAACATGTAACTATCATGCAACTTTGCAACTAAAATCAAAGAATAATATTTGCATTTATTTTTTCAATTCCTCAGAGTCTATCGTCCTGTAATATGATTTGATTTGCTTTTATTCAGAGTATGCCGGCTGGTGTTTACTATTACAAGGTTTCATTCTAGTGGCGATCGGGACGTGAGCTCCAAATAAATGGCTGGGTTGGAAAGTATTGAAGTAAGTGCGTAGCGAAACACCTGGGGATAGTAGATAATAACTAAACGTAAAGATGTATTTTACCTTAAGAAAGCGTCGGCCATGAGACCATATGGCAAGGATAATTCATTTTGAAAATTATTCTCGTTGTCACGCCGGGATAATGCCACGTCTGTGTTAACAAGCGTCGCCAGCATTGCATACAATGGTTAACAAACTCGACAAATCTTCCGGGCAATTGACAGCTGCTGGATATTCCTATGCTTTCTTCGTTTAACTAGAGGTCATTAACCGTATTTGTGAAATATTTTATACGGAAGGCTTAGTACGCAGGTCAAAAGCCTAACGGGCAGTCTGTAATACAACACACCATTTCTCAAGGAGAGCTGCAGTGAAACGGATTTTGGGACAAGGTGAGAGACTTTCCGAGGAAACTCTACCCGTAATTGTTACACAGTTGAGTTGGTCTACATCACTAAAAATGCATGAATCAGTTCGGGGGTTTGCGTTGAACGTTGGGATGGGGTGGGAGACACTCTCTTTGGGTGAAAGCTGCAAGTCATGTGAGAAGTCACTTATAGGCTATTGAGATTAGACCAATACTCAAAGTTTAAAGGGATAATGCAGTCACCCCAATTTTAAATAAATGAGTGTTCCCCGGCCCAGTATCCTAATTGATGAAAGGGTCTCTTTATATGGGACACATCATGCAAGATATTTGTAAGGGAAAAAAGAGGGAATTTGTCAGATGAAGCCTGGTATTTCAAACTAAACATGGCCGTGACTACTCATTCCCTTTACCATGCCAACATCCAGGTAAAGAAAGTCGTTACATAATTATAATGTACCTGGTCTGCATTTCTTAGTAATAAGTGAGAAGTGTTCTCATCCATGGGCGTAGGACAGGTGCGAATCCAAAAATTTAAAGTGAGAGGGTAACCTCAAGTACACCGAAGGTTCACCACGAGCGCGAAGCGCGATTTTTGCACTCGTGGGATCCAGGGGCCTCCGTCAGAGTCGCCTGGCGGAGTCCATGGGCTAAGCCCTTGAAGAGGAACACCAGGAGGAGCCCAGAAGTTCTAACAATATAACATATTAGGAATACAGAAAATCCGCTCCAGTTACTCTGCTAAAGTGGTTTCGTGTGTATCGACAAAAAAAGTGGAAAAAAGCTTTATGTTATTCTTTATTTGTCAATATACTAATTATAATGTTCATGGATGAGCTTTTTTCATTGAATGATTAAACATGCCAGAGAGAATGGTTTAAATTTAAAAAAATCGGCCCAACACAGTAAGAAGTTGCAAGCTCATGAAAAAACCATATTCTCATTAAAAACCAGCTTAAACCGCGCCTTTCTGAGCACTTTTTGAATATGCAATGACTCACGCAGCTAGCTGCATGTACCAAAGTACTGTACATACATTTAGTGGGATTATGTTACCACGTCTCTTCGTGCATTAAGCTGGGGAAATGTGAGATTATGTAGTTGTATACTGCACAGTACACTAAACTTTTAGAGAGAAAAGAAAGTCACTTGTCCAGTAAGAGTTTCACCATAATATCCGTGCTAGATTTCACATTCAACCCTCTCCCCGCGCCCCAGTCATCTAAGAAGTGGCTCGTATGCCTAGATTCTCACCCAACAAAAGTCCAGCCATTCTGAGTTAACGTCTTAGTACGCTGTGTACTATATTTGTGAAAGAGGGGTCTTCATTAGATTTGAGCAGAATCATAGGCTGGTAGGTCTAACGTTAATTGAAATGGAACAATTTTCTGTTGAAAAACCCTTAGCTGAGTCTACCTAAATTGCGATCAGTATAGCAAACTTAACTGCTTAAAAGACGTGCTTACTGTTTTGAAAACTGTTATCATCAGTGACGTAACCAAAAATTCTTTTCTCAAGCGGGACTCCAACCAAGATAAAGAATATATGTCTGCCCGACACCTTCGAGAAACACACGCACGCATGCAGACACTCACACAAATGTACATAATAATTTAAGCATGAACACTGAAACAATGTTTCTCGCTATAATCTTACCCTTCCCATTAAGGTGTACCTAAAGTAAAAAATTTCAAAAATACAGGTCACAAAGCTTGAAAACTGAATGTAAATGGTCAAACTCCCATCTCCACAGGACATTTCTGAGCTGAGATATAAACTGTTGAAGCTTATTCACTTCATTTAAAATGGTAGATTGGGCAATAATTTGTGATGTCATTCTTGTACTACTCAAATTACTTTCTTTGTTTTTGGAAAGCTAATGCACCCTATCCCGAAATATGATCACTGTCCTACTGTTATGGGGTGACTTGACTAAGCAAGCCCTCTCCATACAACATGCTAATCAAGAAAACAGTAAAATTTTCAAGGTTATATAAGTACTTTAATTTCAAAAGGGAACAAAAGCAGGTAATGCTAGTTGTACAAGAAGGACATCACAGATTTTAGTGCAATTGACTATTTCAAATGAAGTGAATATATTTCAGCATTTTATATCTCTGCAATGGAATAAGCTATGAAGATGGGAGTTAATAGGATTTATTTGCCAACCTCTTAAATATATATATTCTTGTAGACTTTAGGTACACTTTAATTGCCAATCCGGTCATATTTATCAAATGTCATATTTTCATCTGTCTCAAAAAAAAAAAAGAAAGCTCTTGCTGTTTTTTTAACACAGCGTTTGAAATTATTGGGAACGGGGAGGCGGCAAGAAAGTTTTACACAATAATGTTGGGGATATTGCCACCAGACCCCTTCCCAGCTACGCAACTTGTCAGTTGACTGAATACAACCTCTGGCCAGTATAACTAGATAGAGCTTGCGGCAATATTTTTGAAGCTACTGGTGCGCCATCTTGCCACTTCCAAAATATCGGTCTTTCGTCCACATGACAGTACAGTACTGTGTAAAACGTTAGACTTTCCATTCAAGTTGACTGAGCACGGTAATTAGTTGAATTTCTAGTTACAGTAAGGTGTCGCCGTGTGTTGCAATCAATTGGGTGACTGCCTTTTATATTCCTGCAACCCATTGGTCCATTTACAGGGAAAAGTGCAAATTAATCCTAGGCCCATCATGGTACCTGGGTCTCAGCGTTAGTCCTAATCTACAGTCAGCAACGTGAGTTCGCATAATAACAATGGTTCGCAACACTCAGTATGACCAAATGCTACTATAGCCAATGAGGTGCAAGCCGTACAAGGGGCGGAGGCCCTGGAACCCCGAAGATAAAAATACCATTGCTGAAAGTTAATACATTTTGTAGTGGTATATCTCGAACCCCGGATATTCAGGATTTCGCTCCCTGGAAGCTATCTCGCCCTTTCAAGTACCTTGTCTGGTTACGGGTGTGTTGAGATGCTGACCCATTATCAGGGGTGGGATGCTCCTTCAGTTGGATTCCACCTCAGATTTTTTTTTTCTTTTGATAAGAAAGTTTATTTTATTGGTTGAAAATATCTGTTTCCCCTCCATAACGTTTTTTTTTTTATTTTGGGCCCCAGGCAATTTCGAGAGCAGTCATAGGGGCAGGAGGCATCATATGGGCCAACGTCATCCGTAGTCGTATGTTATATGTTCCCATGTGGCGACATCAACTCGAATTAATCTGACTTACAGTCTCCCCACAGTTATGATTTTTTGTACACGGTTTGGTGCCCTTTCAATATCATTTAAATGTAGTTTAAGCTTTATTCCAATGCTAACAATTTAAAAAAATTCCCTCTAACTTTCCGTGCTATAATCCCCTTCCCTTCCAATTTCTGATTAGACGTTACTGCTTGTAGAACAGTTAGAGTGATATTTGTTCCAACTTCCAGGTGACCCATGCATATTATCATCAACCCACACCCACAATTTCCCTTACCACTGATTCGAACCGTCATTAATTAGATCTGTTGTGTTGTCTCCCCGATTCATCATGTTTACTATGTAGAAACGCCCCCTGTCACCGATTAATATGACCATGAAGTTGCTTGACACGCATAGTTTCACACAGATTAGAAGGTAGATATAATTCAGATTGCAGATTTATGTATTGGGGATACAATTTGCCATCACAAATATTGGTCAGGTTGTGAATTTGCGGTTTTGTTGTAGAGCATCAAATGCCATTAGAAAATAAATGTCTCTTAAGCCCACAAGTTTGTAAGTTAGCACACATCTTTCAGGGTCATCCCATGGGCCCCGCTGGGGCTTTTCTCCTGGACACCACACAGAGGGATATGGAAGTATTTTTCTGAACGCTCAGCCGTTTTTGCCCGAGATGAGCCTATACCATGCCCGGGAACATTGAACCAGTTCTGCTGTAATTTGCCAGGGTAACCTTTTTGACCGAATTCTTGGGCTGCAGGCCCAGTCCCGGCACGTACGCTTACGATTCCATATTTACCATGACATGGGCCCTGAAACTTGAAGACACGTTCTCGACACTTCTCTGTATCCTCTCTTGAGTGGAAATTGTTTCTTTTTGGGACATCAATGCCGCACTCGTCCAATCCATGGTGCTGCCCTGAAATGGATGCATTTCTTTCGATTTTGCAGATACCTATACCTTCAAACGATGAGCTTAACAATGATTTCAGGGTGTCCACTTTGCCTGCCTAGTGGAGGTGTATTGCTCCTGCACCTATATTGGCTGCACTCGTTAGACTATTACGTGAAGAAACTGAGGCGTCCATATTCGACAACTGCTACAAGTTACTGGTGACAGGGCGAACGTGTTAGCTTTCCTTTGACGAGAAGGTATATACAGAAAACTCACAGCCTGCAAGCCCTTGTGAAACATCCTGTATTCCATATGATGAATCTGTTACCGCAATATAAGATCACTCCATAAAGTCTTTTCTGTGTTTTTCCTTTTTTTTTTCATACTCTATTGTTTTATTTGTACACTGCCCAACTGGCTATACCTGTAATTAGCTCTTAGTTTGAATTAGGCTGCGTGTTTCTTGATACCTGTCGATCAGAGAATTTGCGGCGCATACGTATGTGAAGCGTGTTTCTGGAAGGAAGGCGTTACTTGAAATATTTTTCGCCTTCTCAGCGTGACAGAATTGCAAAGAGACTGTCAGGTTTCTCGCTGAGTCTGGTTGAACTATGCCTCAGAATATTCGTAAACGCTGAATATTTTACTGTATTCCCATACAGCATTTTGTTACTACGTGTTGGGTGATTTCCCTGGAGGTAAAACAGATGAAAATCATTTTAATATCAATGTTAGTCCATAAAAAACTCATCAAAGCAGTGATATATTACAAAGCGAATATCATATTCAGTTTCGAATGCTATCGTGTGACATCTGAAAAATGAATTGCTGTTGGCATCACGTGACCTCTTTCTATTTTTAAGTACTGTAGTATGCTCTTGAAAAATTTAAACCAAGTCGTAATTAATGTTAGCAGATTCAATTAAGCAAATCAATGGCAATAAGCTCAAGGGATACTTGTCATCGTAGATACTCATTTCACTGGATAATTCAAACAAGTTTTGACTTTTTATGGTCCAATGGCAAGGGCTCACGTCTATATTATTAATTGCATTCATACTGACATGTAGAATGATTGTCAAGAACAGTAATGCTGCGTACCGCGTCATCCTATAATCAGAATAATGATTAAGTTCCATCTGTATTTTAGCCTTATCTCGCCTTGTCCGTTCAGGCAAGATATACTTTCGTTGATTGTATGTAGCGGTATCTGCAAACGTTAGCGTTATATTTTATGTCGTATACGACTGTTCCATTGTAAAGGGACAATCGGTTTGATATTAGTGTGGTCCTTAGGAGGGGACCGGTGGGATGAGGATGGAGCATCATTAGATTATATTTGACAAGACTGCTCAAATTGCTGGAGGTCAAAGGTCCTTTTTGGTCCAAAAAGGTCAAACAGTGAAAACCTTGAAAAGTTCGCGTAAACATTATTTCTCAAGAAGCGTAAAAGTGGGGCTCAAACTTATCCTGCCGATGACTCATATTAAGTAGATGATAGCTATTGTTTTTGATGGAGATCAAAGTCGTTTGGGGTCACGATAGGTCTAAGGGTGGAAAACCTTATAAACACTATATCTCAAGAAGGGTAACATTGAGGGAGATCATACATGGTATGCGGATGTACCTTATTCAGTACTACATCCCTACCATTTTTGTGGAGGTCAAAAGTCATTTGTAGTCAGCATACAGGTCAAACAGAGAATGCCTTCAAAAGCAGGCCTACTCATAAGCACGATATCTTCAGAAGGATAAACAAGAGAGATTTCATACTTGTTATGTGGATGGCCTATGTGGGATAGATAGCCCCTAATGTTTTTGGTGGAGGTCAAACGTCATTTGGGGTCAACGGTGGTCAAAAGGTCAAAAATTTGAAAACAATTTACATCAAGGAGGGTTCCTAGATGGATCTCATGCTCAGCATGTGGATAACCTGTATTGAATGATAAGTTGCTTTTGCTTTTTGTGGCGGAACTTGGTTACCGTGGTGAATTAGACAGGAACTATATATCATGACAATCTGATCTCTGCCCATGGATCTTTCCAAGTTTCTGCTCGTAAATGTCAATAGAGTAATTTATAACTTCATAATGAAATTGTGCCAATTTCAAACCACAGTACTATTTTAATTCTGTATTCCAATTTCAAGGTAAGGAATCACTAAGCCTTTTGGCTTTCTGGTTTTTTGCTTGCTTGTTTGTGTGTATTTTCTGTGTGCATGTCTAAAGCTCATTTCCTCTGACTTTTCAACTTTAATTTTTAAGGACAGACAATTATCTACTGAGCACTGAGTGTACAGTTGTGTGTAGCTATATGTCCTGGTAACTATTATGGTCTGCATATTATAAACAGTGATATTATTTATGACGTCCTGCTCGTCTTGAACCAATTGGTTGGAAACTGGGCCGTTAAACCTCATCTAAGTAACTAACTCTATACATTATGCCAACTACAATCGATCTCAGTATTTACGAATAAGCCTCCTGAGCCGGCAAATTACGAATTTTCAAAATAACCGTTGGTTCCAGTATCACTAGCTAAATGTTATACTGTATGTTATATGCACTGTATTTTGAAGGCTCTAGCGCCGATAAAGAAAACTAAAATACATCAAGCTTCGTCAGACATGTCATCGTCAACATGACAACAACGAGAGTTGTTCGGCGGCTTTATTAATTTCAGCTGACAAATTGAGTTCCGATCGCCTGGTTTCGTTTTCATGTCTCCAAGTTCATGAACGGTTACCGTCGGATGTTTCGCCTCAAACTGTCTATAATTGTAAAGTCCTGTAATTGGGGAGAAATTCTAAACCACCGTGGTGTCGCTTAGCGATTGTAGCTAACAGGAACATTTTGAAAAAAAAAAAAATCAAAAGTTATGTTGTGGTCGAAGCCACTGTCTTAAGTCTTATATTTTGTATACATATGCCCCAGACAATTGATCATTATGGTAGTACATGATAATAGATAATACTGTTGGTTCAATGGTTCACTTTCATAAAGGCGTACGGGGCATTTTTCCTATAGTTGGGTGAGCTGATTTTGCCTGACAAAAGCCTGTTTGCCCCAGAAAATTGTCCAATCCACAAAACAAAGAAATGCCTTGGCACAGGTTTTGCCCAAATTCGGGGAGAGGGTCGACACTACACCTCTGGTTCGTAGGCATATGTTCCATTTACATATCACAATTTAATGGCACTGGATGTACAGTATATTACCGCGTTTTCCAGTTTCGAATATGGACCCACGCCTGTTAAGGTAATATGCATGCTGCCATTCTGCACCCTTGTCCATGGGTGGCGATTTTTTCTCAATACTGGGGGACATGTCCCTATTTTCAAATAAATTACTGTGTGAAAAATCAAAGTCAAGGGGCCATTTCTCAAATATTGGTGGATGTCCCCCTCTCCCCCGGGATCGCCGCTCATGCCCTGTCTATAGCAACCTAATCACGAAAACAATAGCAGTTAACTATTTACAAATCGTGGTGTCGCCAGACCATTGGAAGTGGGGAAGGGGCGGTGGGCACCGCGTTCGGCAGAAGGGCACACCAACATGAAGAACTGAGCTACACCGCAGGCGTGCGGTGACTCGAAGTTGGATGCTCGTTAAAAAGCAACAAAAATAGCAATCTTAATAGATTCACAGTTTTCGAACATAAAATTGGACTAAACGATAATCTATGTGGGAACTGCGTGAATGTCGAGAATTCACGGCTTCAGTGGTTCCAAAGCTTTAAAATATAGATGTTGAAACGATAAGTCTGGAATATTTTTCTAGGCAGCGGTTCACAAAGATTACTAAACTAAATGCGCGCGAAGCGCACCGCAAAATGTAGTTTTGAGATCATTTGGTACAATATTACCGTAATTGTGACTGATAACTAGCAGTGGGTCCTCCTGTACAAATTGTTGTATTAACGGCGTGTTTGTGCATGTTTTAATACCCAAAATCTTATGGGGCTGAAGCACAGAGGACACTATCAACATTTGAGGGAGTACCTCCTCCTCTTGGCGACGCCGCTGTTTATAAAAATAAAACTGGCAACAGTTGCTTGCTCTTTGCTATAGAGACTGGTAGTATTTCTACGAATTACGATAATTTTGTTGTCATATGTATAATGTCTAATGGCACTTGACTCACATCACATAAAACTCACAGTGACTTAGCTACGAGCAGCTTCAGAGCTCACGATCCTACACATTCTTTGCGACTCGTGCAAAATCGTTCCCAGAGTAGAAACTTTACCTTTGTTTGAAATACTCTCACCGTACTATCAGTTAAAGAGTAAAACAGCATCCTCCCCTCAAGCAATCAAGTGAACCTAATTTTTGGGCCGGCCACCTAGCGATCGCCCAGACTAAGCGAAGGCACATCTCCAATGAAACAGTCTAGCGCCCTGCATCTTCTCGTGCTTAAATCTTGTCTATGCCAGTGAAACCACACTGCCGGTCGATCAAGGTGCTGCCCAAGCCCGTTAACGGGGCAGAGAGGCGCCTCTAAACAGTGGCGTCACCAAGGGGGCCACGGGCACGTGCCCCTGGATAACCTTGTGCCCCCCGTGTGCCCCCCCCACAACTGAGATTTGAGATTTTCAAAAAAATATAGATCTTCTGTAAGTTCTGTAGACAGAGTATTCAACTACAAGATTTCATATGATTTGATTCTTCTTAAGACAAGAAAAGGCAGCAATTTGTATTTCTTTCGAATGACAAAATCGACCCATCTCACAAAACACACGGTGTTCACTGATGTGTCGGAGGCTGAGCATCGGTCCTGGTAATCCATCCATAACCCTCGCTGCCACAACAGGTGTGAATATACACCTTCATAAAGTGCAGCGGTAATACCTCCGCTTCGCGAACTAGATGACTCATTGATCAAAACAGTGAATAATGCTGTTTCATACGTGCCGTGGAATGCCTGCCGCTTGCGTTGCCAATTGTGGTGCAACCAGGGGCGTCGATCCTAGGGGGGGGGGGCATGTCCCCTCCACTTTTTGGTCCGGGGGGGACGTAATACAAAATGTCCCCCCACACTTTTCGCTGCCAGGCTTTTACTTTTTATAAGTCATAATCATGGGGTATGAGCTCAATTTGATATAGGGGCTGTAATGACTTGCCAGAAAAACGTAACTAAAGATTTTTCGCGCGCTCCGCCCGCGTTCAACATATAAATATACGTATTATAGACATACATCGGGTTTACAATCAGTAATAATCTAATAATCAGTGACGTAGCCAGAATTTATCTCTAAGGGGGCCATGCAGTATGATGTGTGATTACTGACCCTGGGGAGGGGACACTACTTCCTTTTGAAAATTTTTGAAAAATTAGGTGCCCTTACATGCAATCTAATACCACATAAAATACACCTTTGCAGCGATGAAACAAATTATCAAACTAGTGGTTTGTCCCCCCCCCCCCACTTTTGAAACTCGATCTGCGCCCCTGGGTGCAAC
>WURT03658771.1:0-18372 GCA_009936505.3 Holothuria glaberrima
TCCACAATTGAAAGTGAAGTCAGTCAAGTCACAACGTTATGATCGCTCGATCATTAACAACAGAACAGAACGTGAAATTTAACCATGTCGATGTCCTGACGTAAGGATCGGAGGGGGTAAATTTTCAAGTTTTCAATCAGACTGAAGGCGGCCAGAACCTTCCAGTGTTGTGACACACAACTTTTTAAACCTTTTTTGTTGTGCTGCCTTGATTGCAAACTTCAATAGCATTTTGAGTGATTTTTAACTTTCTTTGATTTTCCATAAAAATATTAAACTTCCGTGATTCCGTGGCAATTTCCGTGATCGCGGAAAATAGTTGGCCCTATGGATATTGAATAATACCACTCAAGCTGTCCAACAGAATAATTTTACCACTATCTATGATAGGTGCATGCTAGGTGGGCTTAACAACTAATATTTTGGAACCTACCATATAGAATATGTACCAGAAGAACATATTCTATAGGGCAGTACACAGCTACTGTAGACCGTAGGTTACTGGCGTACTGATAACTATAAAAATACCGGTAGATCTGCAACACAAGCTTTTCATTGGCCCAAGTTCTGAACTGCCAATGCCATAGCAATGCAGTGTTCACCTGAAGAGAAGACTCGTAATCACTGGTATCTCTCTTATGGAGAGAGAAGTTTTTCATACGCTGCAACTTTACTGTGGAATAATCTACCACTTACTGTAGTATAAAACGAAGTAACAGTATTACTATATTTAAGAAAAGACTTAAGACTTACAGTACCTGTTCACACAATACTTTAACTAGTGTAAAAGTAAGTTGTTTTGTAAAGCGCTTTGAACTATGCTTCCAAGCAATTGGATTAAGCGCTATATAAGAACTATAATTATTATTATTATTATTATTATTATTATTATTATTATTGTTATTGTTATTGTTATTGTTATTGTTATTGTTATTGTTATTGTTATTGTTATTGTGTACATGTAAAGATCGAGACCCCAAAACACCAGTCTTATTACAATACTTCATTGCAATCTACCATAATGTAGACTTCAAAACAGTGGTGTAGCCAGAGGGGCGATGGGGTGGTCCCCCCCCCCCAAATGAGGGAAAAAGAAAAAGAGAAAAAGGAGGAAGAAGAGGGAAGAGAAAGGGAAAGTGGTAGCGTCCATGAAGGGTGGGGAGAGGGAGGTAAAGTCCAGGAAGGCAAACAAGGTATGGATTCTTGAGGGGGTGTGGTTAGGCGTTAATTTTGAGCCAACCCCCCACAAGCTCAACCTGCCGAAACATGTTCCGAACACTGATGTCGCCACTGAGAGGGGGATGAGAGAAGAGAAACACGTTTGAATGTCCTATTCCGGTATTCCCAAATTAGCCTTGGCATGTCATTCACGTTTACATCTGGTATATTTCATCGGACATAAAGGCCAGAGTACGCTGATGTCCTACACACCAGAAAGTTTTCCCAAATTTAGTTCTACATTCCAAAAATCGTTCCCTTACGGAAGACATTTCTGATTCACATATATCGTAAATTTTAGCCCTTTTGACAAATTAAAGATGCTGCAAGTATTATGCAAGTCAGGGGCATAGGCTGGGAGGATGGAAAAAAAATTTCTCAGGAAGATTTCAGATGAAAAATTAAAATTGTTACCGAAAAAATAGGAATTCCTGGAGATATTCAATTCAAATCTACTGTATCATCAAATGTAGCATCATTTTGCATCTAGCCCACCCTCCATAAGCCACAATTTTCCACACCCTCACACCCTCTCCCCTTAGACCCCTCTCCCAGGACAGCGATCAGTCATTTCATCCGCCCCCCACCCAAGATGAAATCCTGGCTATGCCCTTGCTTCAAAGTGTGATTTTTGTGCATATTTTTGGCAGTATTGAAAATTCCTCAGGAGTCATGACTCCAAGGAAAGTAACTTGTTTAGATGTTTTTGATTTTTTTTAAATTTTTTTAGAGCTGAAACAACTCAAATGATTATTATTCAGTAATCCCCCTAGATATCAGAAAAAGGAAATTCCCAGTAAATATTGTAACCTTACAGTATTTAGACTTTGCCCATATTCTGTCACATAACTACATACTAATTTGTTAAAGCAGTTACAGTACACCTAAAGCTGGACTAACTGATCTCCAAATACAAAATCAAATTTGTTTTAAGCTATATTGCAGGAGATTAAATTATGCTAAGATAATATAGGATTTATTGCTCGTTAGTCTTCAAATTTGAATATTTAAGAGAAATGCCTGCATTTGTTTCTTTTGTTTTTTTGTTTTTTTTTTTTTCAGTTTACCATCATACTTTATCATTCACTATGCAGTACTTTTTAGTTTACACATTACACACAGGTAGTGAGTTAGCTGAAAATTGGTAAAGTATTAACATGAGGGTGCTGGTATGTGCAAGCAGCATGGGATGGCACAATTTGAGTAAACTGTAGGGGGAAAAAGAGTTAATCTTGGAAAATGTGAACAATACACCTCGCCACCCCCTCCACCTCTTCCGTAGCCCCCTGGAAATTTTTATTCCTGTGCATGTCACTGGTAAGCTGACTTGCAAGTTATCATGGCATTTTATACAATCAGATTTCAAAGGATGTATACTTATCTATCTGGGGACGGTGGTAAAATGCTAAGTTCAAATTTTTAAGTCAAAACTTGAGTTTCACATATAAAGGTCACTTTCCCTTATAAAAATAAGAACTAAATCATGGTACCATGCACTTGTTGTTTGAGTACTGTGAAATGCTTAAAAATATATTTGCAGTTTTGAAATTCCCATACAATACATATTGTAACCTGTAAAAGTAGCCTCCAGCACCTGCCCTACTGTAGCTAGGAAGTGATACACATTGCATAGTTAGTCCTGCTATCAGTCGGCTTTCATTTTTGCAGATTGCCCAGTAGTTGGCAGGCCTTTATGATTTCCTCTTTATAGCAGTATGCTCATCAAAATTTTGCATACAATAGACAGGCTACCACTGATCCAAAACAATGGTTTCATTATGCAGAGAACACTTAGTTGAATGTTCAGTTTGATTCACTGTGTTGCCATCCACCCTCTGAACTTTAAAGTGTACATATACATCTTCTGTATGTACATGCACAATTGTGGTATAACTTTTGAATGATCACTCATGCATTGGTGAGTACATACTTTGGGTACAAAGGCAAGGTGTTAGCAGATAAAGGAGATTTGAAGATTTGATGCAAATTGCAGATTTGCCACGTATAAATCTGGTTGAATATCAATTTTTTTGCAAAGACCATACCTAGTTGCACACAATATAGATTAATTAATGAATGTGTGAGTCAAATATTTAAGTGGTCAGGATGATACATGTGTATACAGCATTAAACAGTACTTCATTTATATACATGAGAACAAATTGACATATTTTACAAGTGGCACACTGACTAGCACCTGTTTTAGTAGTAGATCAGCTTTAAAACATTATTCAAAATACTGTAGTGGTGCATTAGGGCTTTTTCTTTTGGAGTTGGTGGATGGCGTGTAGGCCAGGGTTTGACAAATCCCCCTTTGACAGTCTGGAACAAGCAAAATTCCTCGGGCAAGTGCACTGTTCAATATAGTAGCCCACGAGGCAAGTATTGCAGCAGAGCATTGTCTACAAAGGTCTTTGAGCAAATTTGAACCAGACAAGGACTGTAGATTCAAAGAACAGATAGCCTGACAGACAAGTCATAAAAAAGAATTTGTCAAAGCCTGATGTAGACCGTCTTGGGGAGGGGTTTAAGGTGAAGGGATCCAATTTTTTCTTTACTTTACAGTAAGGTGGTATGCAAATGGTACCACAGTATCTTCTGCAGAACTTTGAATGAGACAATTCAAAACCAAGTTTTTGGAAAATTTCAGTGGAGAAGTAGGAGTAGAAACCGTATGAAGGGAGGTGGCAGTGGGGTGGGATACTAGCCCCAACAAACCTATGGGAATCTTGGTGTGTGCTTTACATTGCCATCCCAGAGGTTTTGCAACCTCACATACCCCCGTAGAAGCTTAGAGTACAATGTTCACTTACTGCACAGCCGCAAACAGTAGCAAAAGATCACAATCACATGTCATCAAAAAGTGGAAATTGATAAAGGAACTTTTAAGCATGTCATTATATTTAGAATTAAAAAGGGTCAGCTTATCCTCTTTGGGAGAAAACTTTTAATCTCATCACATTTGCAGTTTGATAGGAAATTTATCTGAAAGCCCCTTTGTACTTGCATTGTTAGTTGGGAATTGCCAGATGTACAAAAAAACTGAAGTGCTATTCAAAGCAGAAATGGTAAGGAATTCATATTATTTTTTTTTTTACTAGAGATCTGTTACATATGAAGACTGAGATGTGGGTTTTGGTCATCTGCTTCTACAGGCATAGTTTCTTGATTGTACTCTCTCTTTCTATTAGTGAACGATAAGATAACATACAGTACTGAATTCACTGAGTGGTAATCATAGATCTTATACACAGTGACCTATTTAGCAGTAACTTATTACCGTACTGTACTTCATAATTTTACTAATAGTACTGTAAATTTGATTACATTTTCTTCTGTTCACAGATCAAGTCTACTTTGCGTGTGAGCAGTGTCAGAAAACATATTGGTATGTACACACAACAACATGGCATAGTTCATAAAATGCAGTGATAGGGTGCAGGCAGGGTTTGGAAAAACTTGGAAGCAAGTCAAATTTTGAACAATTTTTACACATTTTCTTGTACAAAAAAGCCAAATTTCCCTCCAGTGCCAAAGATTTCATGGCAAGGGACTTCTCATATTACTGGATTTCTCTACCCGTGTACAGTATGCAGGATGTATTTATACAGTACTAGGCTGCAGTTTATAAAGAGTTATGCTCGATCTCAAGTTTGATTCCAGCAGGTCTATTTGTGACATAGATTATGATGGATATATATGTATCTCATGAAACAAGGTCCTTGTGTTTTTAAGTCTAGCTTCCAGTTTGGAATCTCAGCCATCAAAACAAGTGGTTTAGGATGGGAGGAGGTATGCCTCTTATGCTTAGAGCTCTAGCTATGTAGTTTCCATGGAGCCTTTCAGGTTTTATGCCATAGAGCCTTCCCCCCCCCCTCTATCAATTTCTTGTAGTCCCTTTCCCCCTACCATCAGCCTTCAGAAAAAGATAGTAGGGAGACCCTTCATGCCATAGGAGTTTAGGGATCATAAATTTGTAGATCCATACCCTGCAAGCACAAACTAATGCTGTGTCATCAGCAGTTTGGCAGAACAAACAGCTATTTCTTGTAAATTGAAATTTTGTAATTATTAAAACATCAACATTGGTAGGGAGAGGGCAATAGTTCCTTTTATTCACTGGAAACATCAATTTGTTTGAATAGTTTTTGGTAAATTGTGATAGAAACAGTCCTACCCTACCTTGCATTTTTACTGCCAGTAGCATTTTACAAGTGCTTCTTTGCATTCCGCACTCATGGATAAATTACTTGCTATCTGCATGTGTTTAAGTTTCAGTATTGAAAGTCACACTGAAAGGCACATTAGTGTAGTGTGAAACATGGGTATAGGGCTGTACATCAGGACCATTAGCATAGATGTGCATAAGTAACCTTCAGTCAAGCTAACTTGGTGGGTTGTGAGAATTTTGGTTGTACCGCAGTTCATTATTTGAACAAAAAACTTGCATTCTTCAGTCCTTTGATTCGTTGTTAGTATTCAGTCATGCATGTCAGACCCTTCCTTCTCTCTATAAATGTCCATCGTTTGCAGAATGTAGCATATACTGTATGTTCATGCTTTGCAGTACTGTGTGGAGATTTATTAATATTAGTAGGGAAGGAAGACAAGATCTCTTCTATAGTCCAATGGAAGTGTAGGAATATCTAGTGAACCTCCTGTGAGGCACTTTGTATACTTAATGTTTTACCTGTGTAAACAAAGTACCTAGAAGATGGGGTCAAAGGCTAGAGCTATGTTTATTCATGTTTGGAACAGACTGACCTGGCATTGTTGAAGAAGGAAGTAAATGGTTGCTGGATTTATGGCCTCTCATTTTAAAATCATCCCTTTGTTGTGTCATAAGTTATCGTCTCTCCAAGTTCAAACTAGTGATATTAAAGGGACAATGCAGATATATGCTGATTACTGTAGGTGTTAGTCTCTTACCCTGGTACATCTTAATTAATGAATAGCCCTTTAAATTCATGTGACAATTTTGTTGTTACCAGTATTTAATTGTTAAATTCATACATAACTGCTTTGTTTACCTTAAACATTTAATATTAATGTTCCAATACATGAAGGATGTTTGAAACATAAGGTACTTTTGTGAGATTTAGGCGATGTTTCAAAATAAATTAGGGGTAACAGCATATTTCTTTCAAATGGCATATAGAGTTGCCACCATCCTTATGAAACATGCAGCCCTTTCAACCTTCATACCATTTCTAAACACAAGTATTAAAGGAATACACTTCCTAAATTAAGAAAAAAAAATAGTTATTTATCTCCTTGGTTTCCATTCAATGTATACTGTATGTATGTTCTGAAATGTCATGAACATATTGTATTGGGAAACTACGGTATAGGCAGTTTTTAAGATACAGCTCAAAAGGTTTTTTATGGGCCATTGCTTGTTCCCTTTAAAGTTGGATTGAGCAGTTATCATGGACCTACTGTACAAAAAGGTTTTCCTTCATTCAGAAATTTTAATGATGGATTCAAAGGACACTTAGTTTCTACAGAAGTTAAAATTACTCATTAGCAGAAGAGCCAAATTTGGCTATCTTACATAATGTTACCCAAATGTTGATATGACACTGTATCAGTTAAATTCTCAGTGGTTGTATACAGTATATCATTTCCACGTCGTTCACTTTGTTTTACATGCTTTGTAGAGGTGGCTATGTGGGGAGGGGAGTGAGGAGTAGGGTAGAATGGGATGGGAGAACTCTATGAGGTATCTTTCCCCCTTGAACAGATTCTAGTAATTTCTATACCCTACAGGAGTGCTGTTACTGGTACTTTAATATCTGCTTAACATCAATGTCCAGTATTCTTGGAATTGTACCGTAAATTCATTATGACGAGGTTTTTTTAGAGACTAACTATAAATTTTAAACTGGTCGTGGTTTCATACCTCCAGAGTAGCAACTAAGGGTACGAACCTGGGAATTTCTTTTCCCAGTCCCCTAACTGTTTTTTGACACTGCAGTTTACTGGAGTTGTGCAATTGCCCAATAGAGCATTTCCAAATGGGCCAGTGATTCCGTAAAGGTTTAATTGCTTACTGGATGAACAGTCGTGTGAATCATGGCCCAGTACAGTTGTCTGTGTAGATATTGCAACAGTGGGTGTCTGACTGTCTACCTTCCTGCCAGAGATGTTAAGGCTGTGTTGGATTCTCTGTAATGTACAGTACGTGCCCATGAAAAATACAGTATACTTTATGGAGTGTCACTACTGTACAGATATTGCACATACATTCATGGTTGACTGTACTTGGTAACAAGCATGTGTAGTACTCAGTGTGTAGTGAATGAAGTCAGTGTCCCTAAATATTATTTGAACAAGTCTATTAAAGGGCTGATTAGTCACAGACACTTCCCAAGTTTTCTTGTATCTTTTTACATTCATTGAAATCCCAGGTACTCATCAATCTTTATTGAACAAGTTTCAACATTGATATGTCTTGAGGGATTTGGTTTGGAAGTAAAAAGTTGTCAGCTTGAACAAAATATCATCACTCATCACCAAACTGTACATCTTGTTCACAAGTAATGGAGAGAGAATATAATAAAGGAATAACAAAAGAATTACTATCACTGCACTACTCACATCATTATTTGTAATGATGTGAGTTTTGCACATTGGTAGTGCATTAGTGATGATATTCAGAAATGGTCAACCTTAATAAAAGATGTGTATCTTGAGAATGTCAAAAGATATTGAAGCAATTGCAGTGGATCTTTCCTTTGCAGAATTTTATTTCATTTAGAATGGCTGAGATTAATAAAACTTCCATTTAAAGAGGAATTTGCATCACCTCAAGTACTACTTTTACTTAGGGGTAAGCAAAAGTTTCTGTTGGTGACTACTCTAAAATTGACATTAGAGTTTCAAAATTCAAAAGATTCAGAGCAGCCACACAGTATGCACAGAGAGTGTTTTGACAACACATTATAATTAGGGCCTTGTATGTAATCACCAGGATATAGCCTCAGTTAAGCAATAAACTATGTTTGTGTCTGTACAAGGAGAAAAACTTACTTAGTTGGGAGAATTGGGAACTGTCTAGGATGAGATTTCCCCTTTAAGGCTGCATGTTGGGATAGGCCTATGTGTTAGGGCACTTTCTTTTCATTCCTAGTATGATATCATTCAAAGGTATTTAACATATTGTTTTTCTCCCTCTCCCTCCTCAGTGATAAACATGTTCGAAGTGAATGCCATCCATGTATAGAAATGGTAAGTACTGTGCTAGACCTACATGTTGGTGTCTGGTATACCCTAAAATGTGGGTATATAGTGTTTGTCTTCTAATTTGTTGGCTGGATCAAATCTTTCAATATTTTACAATATCTAGTTCAAAAGTAAATAAAAGTCTGTTTCCATTCTTTCAAGGAACAAGTTTAGTATCTAAAACTTGGCTTCCATGGGCTGTGCTGGAAAAAAGTTCCTTCCATGGCCAGTATGTACAGTTAACTATATACTTCCTGTATCAAAGTGTTTGGAACTAAGCAACAGGGGAGATGTCCATATGACCTTTAATCCCAATCAAGTGTGTGTGTGTGCTTGGCTCTGCAAGATTTGGAATGGATTGTAGTACTGTTTGTTAAACAGTACTGCATAGTATCAGTATGTACAGTACTGTATGTTGCGGCTTGTACAGTAGTGCTCATGTACTGTGTATAGCCAAACCTATGTAGGGGACAGTTCAATAGTGATATAGTACAGTATGTGTGACATTGACCTTCAATATTAGAAGAGAACTTTTATGTAGGGTTAATCATTCTTTAGTTGACAGGAATTTTGAAAAGTATATTATGATCATGAAGAATGGCTGAAAATGTCAAGGGCAAGATTTTTAGTTGTTTTGAGCTAGGGGTGCAGACTACACAGTAGGCCTACTTTCATTTATTATAGGCCTATTGGTCCACTAATAGTGGAGCTTCTGTAGCCTTAATACAGACTTGCTGTCATGTGAAGGGAGTATAGAACCCAAACATACCTTTCTGCCTCATGGATATTTAAAGGCAAAATGCAGTCACCTTAATCGATGTTAGTATGCCCCATATCATCCTAATTCATGAATGGCTTTTTTGATCATTTAACAATATTTTTATTACTGAATTGTCATAGAGAATAATTCCTTACCTTACCTTTTGTTTATAATATTTAGTTAGTTCAAAAACATCTTCACAGGTACTTGCATGGCAAATAAGAAGGGATTTGCAAGTGTTTGTTAATTTTTCAAAGCAATTTTGGGGTGACTGCCTATTGCCTTTAAAGGAGCTGTTTCATCACCCTAAACAAACAGTATAATATCCCCATATCTGTATTACAGTTGATGACTATTTAATTGCCATGAATTCAGACAAAAGCATCACTGTGATGGGTCATTGATAACTTGTATAGATCACTCAGTATAGTACACCCTGCACAGCAGACTGAGCTTACGCAAAGTTGTGTGTGCATATATGACCTTGATTTCAGTATAGGCTATGTACAGTACTAGCTTTGTCCAGAAGGTGAACCACACAGGTGCTCATGGGTGGTGTTCAGGGGGGTACAGGGGACAAGTCCCCCAAAATCTGAGAAATCCCCCATTGACATTGTTTTTTCACACAGTAAATTATTTGAAAATGGGGTCATGTCTCTCCCAGTATTGAGAACAACCTTTAAAATTTGAGGATAGGCTCAGTAGAGGTGCAACTTGTAATAGGAGAACTTGTTTTTTCTGTCTGGGGTATGATTTATTGCCATTAAATATAAGACCTTTGCTGAACTGATGTAAGCTGCACTTATAGTGGAATGATTCATTGGTGTAAGTATATCGTTTGGTATAAACAGTTCTTGTAAAACAGGACTTCCAGTAGAAACTAGAAAGCTTGCGTTAATTGGAAACTATTCAAAACTAGTTTCATATTGTGGTTGCTTTTAGGAGTCCCATGTTGAATTTGTTAGTTAGATGAGGTTTTACTGCCCAGTAGTCCCATGATGAAAGAATGAATGTGGTTAGTAAAGTGTGTCTAGGGTTGGAACAAGGGACTTGTAAATGATTGTTTGAAAGCCTAAGCCTCCATGCATTGTTACACAATTAGTGTTGAACTAGCACCAACATTGGCATTTACAGACCTGTATCGGACATGTCGTACTAGTGTTTTACCTGCATTACAAGAAGCATATTTTATCAAGATCGGTACTGTACTGTATCTCAGTTCTCAGTATCGGCGGATTTTGATCCTATACTGAATTTGAGAAGGGAGTGTATGTACATAAAACCATAGCCTGTGGGCATGTATACATGTATACAGTACCACTTTTAAAGTGTCATTCTGATAGGGGAGTTGTAGTCAAAGGGGACCTATGTACCTTTATAGTCCATCATACTAAGTAGTTTTATGGAATATCAGGGACAATAAATATTGGTAAGGAAGTATTGGCAGTCTAGGTAAATTTTACCAATAGTGATACAGAATGAAAGTGGGAAATAATAGACCAACAGTATTTAATGGTTAGGACTAGTTGGTACTGGTGAGCAAGCATTGTAGTACAGTATGTCAACACTGTAAGCTGTCGTGTACTTCATGCAGTTTGATATCACAGCAGTATGCCTTGTATTATGTAGGTCAAGTACAAACATAGAAGTGTAAAAGGGCACTCTTGTCTATAGTTGATAGGCAAATACATATATGTAAAAATGTTCTGTGGATTTTTGGCTGGTAGTGCATTGAGTTTTCATGATCAAGGTAAAATGCTGAGTTAGATGAAGTTTTACGGCCCAGTTTCTAACCAAATGGTTTAAGTCGAGCCGGCTACGGCCTTTTTTCCAGTTGTGGCTCACTGCCTTGTTTTCCCTACTCCATTGCTTATGCTGAGCACCAAGCACAATGGCAGTAGGTTCCATTTTTAAAGTCTTCGGTGTGACCCGGCCAGGATTCGAACCCAAAAAAATGCTGAGAGTTAAATTCAGAGGTATTAAAAGTAGTATACTTTAAGAGGTTATTGGATTTTACAAGTGAGAGTGAATAATTTTATATAATAAAGTTGTTTTCAAATGTACAGGAGTATGTCTTGTTGGTGCATTTAAAATGCAACAGTTCCCTTGAAGAGTCAACTTAACAACCTTTCCAATTTTCCCCTGTACCTAGCCAGCCTTGTCACCTACTGTAATACAGGGCTCGATTTAACAGTCGTCCGGTCACCGGAGACAACCAAAGCTGTGAGGGACAGCCAAAGAGCACAGGGTTGGTTGTCTACTGGACAACCAAAGTTCATGTAAAAAGACACAAATGGCTTCTAGGCTCACTGCAAAATTTGTTTTTGGGCAACTTAATTTTCTTTTGGACAACCAAAACTTGCAGACAGGTTGTCGGATGGACAACCATAAAATTTCCTTAAAATCGAGGCCTGTAATAAGGAACCTTACCAAATGAGAAGTTAAAGACAACCAATAACACCTGTCTCATATAGAGCTTGGGTCTAAAACAGGAGTGTGCAACCTTTTCAAACACTGGCCCAAATCATGTTGTTGTGACCATCTGAGGAGCCGCAGTGGAACAGAGAGGTGTGTATGAGGGTGGCGTCTGACCCTCACTGCTCTTCTACCCCTCCCCATTAGAGTGACCAATGTGCCCATCTAGGTAGACCCACACGTGCTCAAATAATATTGTAGTTTGGGCTTTCGAATTGTTGACGCAACTAGCCCCCCCTTCCCCATCCCATGTGGTTTTATCTCTATTTTGTCAACAAAAATGTTAATTCAGATTTAGAAGGTGTTTTTCAAGTGTGTTTACATCAAGTTTACGTTGCGGTCAAATGGCAAGATGTACAAGGGCTGAAAATGGTGCAAATCAAAACTGTTTCACGGGCCACACAGGAGGAAGCCGTGTACCACATTTGGCCCGAGATCCACAGGTTGTGCACCCCTGGTCTAAAACAATGCTTGGTTCTCAGTTGCATTATTACTGCGAGCCTGTAGCAAAATGTGCAAACTTGCCCAAAGGGTCACCTTTAACAGTGAGCACAAGTTAATTTTCAGTAGAGAATTAAAATGGCAGTTTCATTGACTTTAGGAACCTAGATACAGTATCACTATTCAAAATTGGTGACTGCAGTCTGATTGACATAAATTCCAGGGCTTGACATTAACGATTGCCCGATTGCCCAGGGCAAGTTCTCTCTTGCTTTGAATTGCCTGACTGGGCAAGTGCTTCTCGTGATCTTGAAGATGAGTTTGAAAACGTTGCAAAACATTAAAAAAGCAGAGATCACATTATGTAAAATAGTTGTCATGTTTTGACATATTACCGGTGCATAACTGCATGATTTGTGTTGTAACAGCCATCGCATAAATGTCTATTGCCTGTATTGTTAGCCATTTTCTTCTGAAATAAACATGGTTTTAATGATAAGATATCAAAGGAAAACATGGCGGGAGTGCTTAACTTTTGTTATGTTTTAAAGGGAAATCCCTTTAAACATTTGGCTGAATTTGAACGAGGGCATACAGTATTTGAAAAATAATTTTGTGAACTTGTAACTGTAGGCCATGGGATAATACAAAACCCAATATACAGTACTTCCAGTTTGTAAGGGCAAGTGAAAAATTGTAAGGGCAAGTGGACTTCAGTGGCTGCCTGCCCTACTTGGCAAGTGAGTTTAGAAGTTAATGACGAGCCCTGAATTCAAACAATAGCACTTGCCACTCTAATTGGTCAATGATGACCTACTGTATGCAGATTTGTAGGTTAATTAGCCCAATGCATTACAATAAGCAGACATCTCACAGTTGTGTTGGGATGCGACCTTGAGCTATTAAACAGCAACTCAGCACAGTTTATTATGGCTCTATCTATGAGGTGCAACAGACAATTTTTATTTTAATTGGAGGTAGAAGTAAACATGTGGGGCAATGCTTACTGTCTGGGGCAAGGTAATGGACCCTTTAGATGCAGACTTTCATAACTCAAATGGTTCAAATTCTCTCAACGAAGTTCACCCCTAGCTCCCCCTCCGGTCTTTTTTCTGTTGTAACCTACATTACCATATTCTCAAAAACATAGTTTTATTGCCCAAGGCTTATTTTGCATTGCTGCAGATGATGATGCCTTTGTCGCTTGTAAACCCTTACCAAATAATCTAATGTATACTGTGGGATTACCTCATTGTGAAAATGGAAAACAGTGGATTTATTCACATTATAATAAATGTTTTTGTTTTGCAGAGGTTGTTGAATTTATAGAAAGTTTGGCCCAAATGTAGCACAGTATGTGAAGAGTGAAGACTTCTCAGATTTTTTCTTCATTTTTTGTGGAACCTTACATTGCTGTCAGCGATTAGTGATTAGTCACCTGTTAATCACAGATCAACTAATTATTTACTCAGAAAAACCACTTTTGATTAACGGAGTGGTTCTAATCTGCTACAGAAATAGCAATCGATCACCACACACTTAATTCATGTAATATTTATCAATGCAAGGCCTTTGAATGTTACATGCATGATTGCGCAATGCTGCTAGTGATTCCCCTTAGAGACATGTATGCAAATGGGATTAATCGCTGATTAATCCCAAAAATATTCGATTAAATGATTTATAAACTCATTAATCACAAATTGACAGCCTTAGAACATAAAGATAAAAAGTTTTTGAAAAATAAGTGGGAAACACAAACACTGATGAAAATGTTACAGCTCTAAACTTTTTCTTTGTTCTAATTATTGGTCATTTCTTTCTCAAATTGATGTGAACAGATAGCTGGTGCAGTATGTATGTACAGTAGTATACAGTACATAATGATTTGTTGCCTGTAACATAAGGTCAAGGAAAATATATACCTGGCAACTGGAAAATCTATCAGTTGTCAGATTATTCATCATACTTTTATAGGGATTGAATTACAAAGTAAAGCTAGGGCATCTGAAGATGCTGTAATTGTACTTGAAGGAAGGAAATGGGTTGTTTTTGCTAGGAGAAAAGTACATATTTACTTTAACCATCATGTTTATGTAACAGCCTTGTTGTTTACAATATGTTGGTTCGTCTCTGAATGTACACCAGTATCTTCCACCCTGAAATATCCCTTAAACTTAGCAAAGCTTATTGTTACTATACTACCATAGTAACTGGCCACATAGTGCCAAAAACTAGTGTCTTGCACCTTGCCAATTGACAAATAAATTTAATGTAAGGAGAAAAATTGCTGTTGTATCAAGAAAGTTTTAATACCATTGAAACCATGGCTTATGGATATTCATAGGATGGAGGAAATTAAATTTGGCTTGGTAACTGTTTTCTGAGTAATTCTCAGCAAAAGAAAGCCATTGGCTTGTACAGTAGCTAATGAAAAACATTCACACTGTACTACCGTACTTTTTATAAGCTACTTGTAATGCTCAATAATTCGGGAAGAAAAGAGCTCTATTACCAAGATTCATTGGTACAGTAAAACTGTATTGTTCACTGATGATAAAACCTTTTTTTCAATGCCATGTGTGCCATGTGGATTCAGAGTGAATGCAATATTGTATTTCCCTTTAATCATATTATAAAACATAAGACAATCAGGATACAAATCTCTGTTGGTGGTACATGTGCATTTATAGAGGTTTTTTACGTACGTCATGACACTTCTGATTTCATCTCACCTTCCATGACGTCAAACTAGCTATGTAGTGCCATACTACAGGCTGTAATCGCACTATAATTTCACAATGAAAAAAATTTGCTGCGCAGTTGGGTGTCACAATCGGGAGGAAACTACAAATTACTTACATTTTTATCTTATCCCTGCAAATTAGGAAAGCAAAGCAAGGTGGATTGCAGTGATTTGACAACAAAATTGGTCACCAACTCCACATACTAGACTGTACAGTGCACTCTTCGGTTGGATTATAACCAGGGTCCTCAAAAGCCGTCCTTGCATCGCAGTTTGCGATATAAATGAACATAGTAGCGTAGTGTGCTTCATAAAAAATGCATAGCGGTTTTGCTATGCAAAACAATATCCTTGAGGCGGACCCTTGTAACAAGGTTCTTGAGTATGCTACTCTGAGTCTTTAGTCTTACCTTACTAGTGATAATAAAGATGCAACTTCAAGGCATTTTGGTACACCAGAATTTCTCTCACAAAACTAGCTACAAAGTATTTGTATGCGTCCAAGCTTTTATATCTTTAAAGTCTTTTCTGTAAGGTGATGTTTTATTTACAAGTTAAAAAAATACGGTCCGGCTATTGTAAATTTGGGAGTGTATTAAACATAAAAAGCTTTCGCAAAGTCATTGAACTTTGACTTGGGAATTAAATAACATGAAGAATCCTCGGTTCCTCGATCCAACTGATCTCACTTTTTGAACATACAGTAATGTTCCTAGTGTTTGTCGTCCAACTTGTTGGTGATGTTTGACAAAAGAAGGACTCTGTTTCTTCCATTTTTCACTGCAATGAACTTCATCATACTCACATAAAATAAGCTACTCTACATAAGTACAGTACACCAGCACTAAGTGCAAGCTTGACGGCCAACATGGCGGGTAACCAAGAAGTCACGTGATATTGTGATGTTGGTGAAAAACCTCTGTATGGTGAAACCCAATTTGCACCATTTTGAACCTAAACCCCCTTGAAGATACAAAATTTTCTCCCTTAGACCCCTCTCCCAGGACGGCATTCGTAAACCAACTGCTGCCCAGCACTAAGCATGCTGGAGCTAGAACCCTGATGACCGTCTGACCTAAAATAAAATTTTGTAAGTTCAAAAGATGTGATAAAAACATTGTGGGAAACTCCTGTGGACCACCCATATTTTAGTTTAAATACCAGGGTACAGGGATTTTACAAAGATGTCATGTGCATTCATCATAAGGACTGGAGTGTAATACTGTAGTTTTAACTTTAGAAAAATGTGGTAGCTCTTTGAAACTTGGGATCAGTGTGTTGGCTTGCAATAACCCTTTCCAAACCCATTCCCTCGTTACTACAGGACAGTACGAGGCCAGTATGCTTTAGTTCGAGCATACTGTAGGCGTAAGGGACGACATTTCACAAGGGACATAATAAAGAAGATGTCTGCCTGAAAATTGACAATTTTTGGTCCTGAAACTGACAATTTTTTACCAAGGGAGCCCCCACAGACCACTACCCCCAACCCCCATCCCATATGCTTGTAAGTGGTTGTATTAACATAAGCGTACAGGACTCTTCAAATTTGGGGGGGCAGAAAATTTTGCCCGAATCTCAAAAAGTTGCCCAAAGTCAAGGGCGTGGATCCATCTCCAAAGTAGGGGGGATTTCACCATATGTGAATTGCCATCCTGGGGGAGGGGTCTAAGGGGAGGGGGTGTCCCCCTTCCCTTTGGAAATTTTTGCTCATGTAAGGTGGACTAGGTACAAAATGGTGCTGCATTTATTGCTAAATTTGAGTTGGATATATTTCCAAGAATTTCTACTCCTTGTGGAAATGTTTTCATTTTGCTTAAGTGAACTTTTTCTCATTTCTTGTGGTAAATCAGAAGCACACTGCGCAAAGTAAGTGAACAGTAAATTGTTAGACTACATATACCATTAGCAAGTTTACTCATATCTTTATGAAATTTGGATATGGAAATGATTAGGACTGTGCATGTTAGAGCTTTTCCGAAAGTCTGATAGAGGTGTTACTGGCAAATAACTACATGCGCGTGAAACGCGCGAAAATTTTTGCACTTTTTTCGGGAATTCGATCAAAAATTCGGGAATTCAGTCGTGAATTGGGGAAATCTTTTAACTTTTTCTTCATCTTTGCCGAAATTTCACCTATTCTGTGCCCGAATTTTGGTAATTTTTTTTGCCCGAATTTTCGACCTCAGGAAATTTTTTGGGGGAAGTCTTCCCCCTGCTCCCATCTCGTAGGCCTATGTGTATTGACCACTTTGTTCATCAAAAACCATTCTTTCTACACATAGACAGTGGTCTGAAACTGATTATTAACTCAAAATTTGGGTCTTTGAAACTTTTTGGTGGGTTGTAAGATCTTCCCAGAGAGGAGTTCCCAAAAAGATAGCCAATATCGATGTATGTAAGTGCTAGTTCTAATGAACATACAAGGTAAACATAATAATAGTAAGCTGCTTGAGAGTATGCTGACAAGTAGAGTACTGATTGATGAGTGTCTTCTGTATTAGTTGGTCTAGTCATTGATGTATGGTTCTCATGATGACATCATGAGCATAGAAAAGCTACATTGTACTGTTCTAACAAGCACAGGCAGTCTTGTACTGTAGTTGTAGAGGCAACATACTGTACTGTAGCCTATAAGTATAAATTTATTAGAGATAATGCAGTACAGCATTTTAAAGACAACATCAAGAAGTGAATCCTGATTTTATTAAAAGGCCTACAGTAGGCATCTATACTCAGCAACATTCAGGTGCATGTTAGTGGTATACCGTAACTGCACTCTATGTCCCTGTTGATGGTTGAAGGGTTTCCTTTTAATTTTACATAGCAGCTACAATGCATGAGGCCAAACCTGCAAAAGGGAGGAACATATTCTGTGTGGAAGAATTGTGATGCATTATACTACTGTACTAGAATGAAGACTTCCATGACCTGTTTGCTCACCATTTGATTTAGTAGAGAAGTTTTCCCTCTGACATTAGGTCATGAGAGTCCTTAAAAGTTTTAGAAGTAAAATTGAAACCCATCTCTTTGGTGTTGCCTTTCAGTCATTTTTGGCAGACTTGTTTTTTACACTGTCTGTGCAGTAATCTATAAAGTAAGTGATTGCATATAAACAGAAAAAGCAGTCACCTTATGTTATGCTTGAGTTCGATTTACATACAGTAGGCCTGCTGCAGGATGAATCAAACTTAACATTGAGCATAAATCTTTGCATAGCAGGGCTCTGGTATCGTATGAAATGGCTCCTTTTAATCATGTGACTTTTATCATTACTATTTTGTTAAATTTAGTCAGAGAAACTCCATGCTTCATGTCAGACTTTTAGTGAGTATGTACTTGTTCTCATGGGTTTTCACAATCAGCTGTACTCGTATTTGGGTGATTCCGTAAATAGGGGAGTCAGTAGATTTGGTGTCCCACTTTACATCGTGATATATTTCACCTTCAAATTGGCAGTGCATAAAAGCATTTAAGTAGAGGGAGATGGTCTCAGTCACAAGCTTTA
>WURT03658782.1:0-18371 GCA_009936505.3 Holothuria glaberrima
GAGAGAGAGAGAGAGAGAGAGAGAGAGAGAGAGAGAGAGAGAGAGAGAGAGAGAGAGAGAGAGAGGGAGAGAGAGAGAGAGAGAGGGAGAGAGAGAGATCCCTATACTGGTTTTGGTGAGTATACATGACCATCTGGCGTCAATAGATGTGCAAATTCGAAAGATTTTTATACTACTAGTAAACCTCATACCGTATCTCAAGAAAGACAGTGGGAATCCCAGGTTGTGTCGTTTCGTGACCATCGCAAAGGGAGGGCTGAGTTCTTTGTGCCATTCTAATGATAAAATCATAGAGAAGGAGATATCTCTTCTCACAAGACAGTATGTCCGTTAAGTTCCTTTATTCCTAGTTAAACTACCTTAAGATGCACTTGCGTGAAAGTACTGTAATCATATTATTTTTAAACACAACTTTCATTGAACGGAATGATGATGATGAAGTAAAAAGTTTTCGGTTTCCCATTCTGGTTTCGAATCTCATTCAAGCAACTATTTTTTAGTTTTTGTGTTCCTTTATTTATTTTACTGAAGATATAGATTTTTGATATTGATAAGAAGAACCATGATATTTTTGAGGTCAAAGGACATTTGAGGTCACCACCAAACTGTTAAAATACTTAAAACATAAAACATAAAACATAGTATCTGATGAAAGATAACTTTGAGGGATAACCTTCAGTACGACAAAACATTTCCTTTCGGCAAGGAATGGCAATGCCCTTGGGCTTTCTGGTTTTAATTACAAAGTGATCAGACCCTCAAAGTTGTCTTTCTCAGTCTATGTTTATTTTAAGTCCTATTTTCATGTCTTTTTGCAACAATTTATTTAATTGTAGCCATTTATTCCCTTATTCTAATTCTACAATGCTTACGATGCTGGAAACTGTTGGTATCATCTTATTATTTGTAAAATGTCAAGAAGGTATTATTATACTGACCTTTAGAATCAGTATGCAGTTACCAAAAAGCTTACTTCTACCTATTTGCATACCCAAATAGAGCAGGTGCAGTAGATCAAGCTTGAAATTGGAGGTGATATTTTTTTCTAATTTCTGAGCAAATTCGATGACATGTATTTTTAAAAAGTTTAAATAGCCTCGTACACGCTTCCTCTTTTCTTAATAAAGTGGCTCTCATGATAAGGCAAATTTTTCAGAACCTTAATACTCTTTTAAACAACTCAAATGACTTTCGACCACTAAATATAGTACTTAATGCAAGATATTCAGATGTCAAATATGGCAGGAATCAGTGTTTTCACTGTGATAATATCATACCAAAGAAAAGCAACCGATCCCCTTTTTCACTAGGTATGATCTAAATATGTAAATTGTTATGTAAAATAGGACTTGCAACTTAGCTCGCACGTTATGATCTTTTTAGTTTGACTTAGTTTGGCCTATTTAAAGAGCTCAGGAAATTGGGGCAAACTTCTCATTTTCTTTGTATAAGTTTAGAAATAGGTGCCATGTGGCAGGGTAACGTGACTCAGTGCTATTGTCAAACAAGTCATTTCTTTAGTAATCTGGAACTCAATATATTTCACTGACAGGGTGTCAATCAGAGTTGTTGACTCGAGTCAATGACTTGCGATTCGAGTCTCCTCGAGTCTCAATTTTTGACTTGTGACTTGACTTTGACTTGAAGGGCACTTGACTTGCGACTTGACTTGACTTGAGGAATTTGAAAAAATGAGTAACTCGTGAATTGACGTGCAGAGAAATGACTTGTGACTTGACTTGACTTGACATATTTGATTCGTCGACATTGGAAATCATCGTAGGTTTTAAGCTTTATTAATTATTTATACCCTCCTGCAAAATCTTTCCGCTATTTATGCCCGAAATTGAAGATCCACATCCTTTACAGCATCGAAGTTTATCGATAGCGCACATTACCTGTGAGTGTCCACGTAAATTCCATATTCAATTCCGTGGAAAATAGAGTGACACTACCCGCAGTTACATCATAGAAGATCTTACACATGATGCTACTTATGCCTTTTAACCACACCCACGGGAATAAACACTACTGTGTACTACAGTACATAGTCCCTGTTTTGTTTGTTCACCAAACGTCATTGCGAAGGCGGCTTCCGATTAGTTGCTAAGTAAAATCCTTATGACAATCAACTGAATGCGTAAAACACTCTTGTGTATCTGTGATCGTGCGTATGTCAGACAGGAGTTTCTTCTCGTGTACACATCTTTCTAGGAAAGGTAGTAGACTTGTTACTTCACGTTACTAGGTAGCACTTCAACCGGGAATTGTCTGCTGTACGTACTTCATTGCCAAGACTGTCATTCATCATATGTGGCGCTAGAAGAATTTATCTTGTATCATTATAAATTCATGCGATTTCACGTAACATGACGTGTGATCGACTTAGGAAGAAATGACTTGCGACTTGACTTAACTTGAAGAAATTTGACTCGTGACTTGACTTGCAAGAAAATGAGATGACTTGTGACTCGACTTGACTTGACCGAAAAAATGACTTGTGACTTGACTTGGCTATGAATGACTGTGACTTAACTTGGCTTAAAGAAAAATGACTTCTCATCAACAGATCTGGTGTCAATAAATTTTTATTTCTTGATGTCGTTTCCTGCGTGGGTACCATTTTGGGAGCAAGCTATTCAGATTTACAGAAAATGTGCCAAAGAAAAGATACATACCTTCCTGGGAAAGTGAGAGGTGGATTATAATCGGTAAGTAGCGGTTTTTTTTTTCTGGCAAGGATAGGCATATGTAACTCAGCTGGTAGTTTCTACGGGAACGTTCTTCCTCGGTCCATACGCAAGGGTCTTTATAATCAGTCTGAATGATATTACCACAGCGAAGAGTACGTATTCTCCTACCCTGACCAAGAGCTTTTACGACAGATGCTTTTACCACATTACTGTGAGAATATATAATGGCATCTTCTATGTTTTCCAACACGCTCGCATCTTCATTGATGAAAACCTACCCTTTATAAACACACTCTCAAAATACTCCAACCCGAGTCAAAACAGATGAAATATTCTCTTCCAACGTCGGATCCACCTTTTGCACACCACACTGCATAATGCTCAGCATACAAAGATGAAACAGTAAGAAGTATTTACTCAGTTTATCGCAAGACATTCACCTAACAACACAACTAACAGTGTCATTCCAACGCAGACTTAAGTCAAAACTAAGGGACGCTAAAATGTCAACCACGGACGTGGCAGTAACAACGATAAAGGAACAAATTTTTGAAGAGACTTGGGGTCAGGAAGATGCCATTTTAACGAAATGGTTTTTTGTTTTTATCGCAATTTTGGGCTTCGCTGGAAACAGTCTGGTGTTGGTGGTATTTTACAAAGTTCGAGATCTTCGCATGGTACCAAACATTTCAACAGCACACCAATCTTTTGTAGATCTCATTTCGAGTATTGTAATATTTTTAACCTACGTACCTCCCGAGATTGACCTCAGACCAATCAATTTCAGTCATCCTTTCCTAGCGAAAATAATCTGCAAAATATGGAGAAGCAAATTTGTGACCTGGACTGTGTTGAAGGTCTCCACCGTTAACCTCGTCTTTCTTACTATAGAAAGATACATTGCTGTGGTATACCTCATCAAGTATAGGCAATGTGCAAGTAAATGTATCTCTTTGAAAGTTTGTGCGTTAGCCTGGATCGTCGGCTCTACTGTGGAGATTTATTTAATCTTTATCCACGGAATTTCAAACGAAGGAAAGTGTTCGAGTGAATTATTTAAAAGTGGTGGTCTCGACAGATGTCTCATAGCTTTTTCGACAGTAATGACTACCTTGGTCCTACCCGTTATTGTAATGGTGTGTGTTTACGGTTATATCATATGGACTCTCAGATCGAGCAAATTTAAGCTTTCGATGCAAATTCAGCAAAGTGTGAGGGATGCCTTTAAGACAATGGTCGTTGTTTCGGTGACGTACATCATTTGTTGGACCCCAGACATGGTTCTGTATTTTCATCACAGCGTAGTCACTCGACATGACTGGGGAGACACATTTCACCAATGTGCCCTTGTACTAGCAGGGAGTAATGCCTGCGTTAATCCTTTTATTTATGTCATGAAGTATAAAAAGTTCCGGAAAGGATTAAAACAACTTTGCATTGAAAGGACTGGTCAACTAAACAGTCAAGTTTAGACTTAAATCATTAGTACATCCTCGATGTCAATTGATAAGTCTAAGAATGTGAATATTGTATTAATTAATAATTAGGCATACGCTTCGTACTGTCAAGACAGAAGATTGTGACATGCTGGTTCCTCTAGTTTTGTGTATCTGTCTCTTACATGTGTCTTTTTCGTATGTAAGGGAACATTCTGCTTCCCTTGCAATCCTTGCAGATACGTTCAGAACTGATCAGAGGGTGAAGATAACAACATCAGTTGAAAAATCTTAAGCTATATTAGGGAATACATTTATGCATACACATTGTGCCCTGGTTTGAGCAAAGAGTTTATCACAAATGTCTCCATCATTTTGTTATCGGAGAAAGTTTTGACGTTCACACCCAAAACGGATATCCCATATATTGAAGAAGTCAAAAAGATGTCACACTGGATTTAAGATAGTTAAGATTTGTATTATTCAATTTAATTTATTTTTATTTTCATTAGTTGTTGATTTTAAACTAAATTGAGTTTCAGAACTTAAGTTTAGCGTTATTTTCAATTTCATGTGATGCTCTACTTGACAAGGATTGGGGGAAAGTCTTGCAGAATAAGTTTGAGGAATGGTTAATGGTAAATGAAGATATCTCAATATAACTTTAAGGAATACGCTATCTTTTGCCACAAATGTACCCATCTCTCTCCCAAATTGATTGAGGACTCGGTCCCTCTCATGAATATTAGTTACCATGGTCGTACATCACTACGATGAACATCACAATATAAGCCATTCGCAGGGCTGTACAATGCGACCAAAATGGTCGCATTGGCGACAATTTTGTCAGTCCGTGAGACCACTGAATTTGATTCAGTGGCCGATTACGAGTAATGTTTTGTACTTTTGGTCGCCTGAGGCTGAAAATAATTATTAGAGACAAGCTGTTCTCATTTCACAGACTTACCTTTTTTGTATGCATACAACCCTACACACGCTACATATATACGCATACATACTGTATGGTGGCGATCACATGTTTTGAGAATAGGGAGATATCAATGCAACAGAACGGCAAATTGTTCACCAAATTGCATGAGATACAGAGATTCTGTGGCGAATGTCGGCTTCGGCTGAGCTGACGACTGTTGCACAGGTTTTTAGTAGCCAGTAAGATGGGCGAGTGTTTTTGGCCTGTGGCCAGTGTCCAGTCCCCACTTGTGTACAGCCCTGGCCATGTGTAGGTTATTGGTGTAAAAATAATCTGTGAACTAGTATAAAACATGGTGAAATGTTTGAAACCACGTCCTAGTTTTAAGTAAATGAAAATTCAGTACTTTTACATTGACATGAAGAGGATATTGTAACGCTGACCTCTTCCTTGCGTTTGACAATTAATGGGGCCAGATCGTCATTTTAACTCGTAACGGCTTCTTGGTCCAACTATAAAATTGTAAAGTTTTACATAATATATTCCAAGTAGTCCTGATCTGGACCATTCTTCAAGCAGCAAGGACAACCAGGTCTTATTTTTCGCACAAATGAAAATAAGAGGACATTCGAAGCTCTCTGGATACCAAAATCAAAATTTTTCGAAGGTTAGGGAAAAACCTCCCACTTTTTATAAATTTACATTCGGAGGAACTAAATTAAATTTATTGTAGGAGGAAGCCGCGTTTCTTTAACCAGTTAGTTATTTGGACCACCATCAGTCCACGCAGTTTAAAAAAAGGTGGCAGCATGCCACTACACCACATGAAAGTTCAAAAGGATGATCTCTAAATATAAGCTATAAATTTTCATGTAACATATAACCTTATTTTTCGATTTCTGCCAAATGATACGGTTTGATGTTACTTCCTGGCAGGTAAATTTTGCACTTTTTTAACAACTTGCCAGGGAGAATACTCCTCCAACAAGTATTCTGCTGCTTTCATAGTCAACATGACTGTGGTATGAGGGCGTTGAAGCGCCTTCTCCCGGTAACGTCATGCCATAGCAATGACCCTTATTGATTTGCAATTTTGGACCACTCATCTTCAGAATGTGTAGTGTGTTCGGTGTGGTTCAAATTACACTAGGGGTCCATATTATACTCACATAAGTTAAACGTGTTTCATATTACACATAAGGATGGTCTAAATTACACGTGGCGTGTGTTATTTGGACCCTTATTTTAAAGTCCAATTTTTACCCATTGTATGCATATTCAGGCCAAGTTATTCTATGGCAGTATTATCGAGTCATCAATAGTAATATATACTGGGTTTTTTCAATATTCCTTGTTCGTTTTCTAGTTTTTTTTTGTAAGTCTTTGCAAGTGGTCCGAATTTCAAAGCTCATTTTCACACAAGTCGACATCATACCTGATCTGACTTCATTTATCACACTATGTCACAGTTCAAAATCATTTTATACTAAGGTATAACCGGAAGTTAAGTAGATTGCTTAAGTTATTGCCAAAGTCAATTGTTAAAGAGGTATTAACCTTTCAAAAGAAGTGTGAAGGCCTATTCTAAAAGCAGGGAAATATTTTTCCACCTAACTTTTGTTTTTGGTAGTTTCAAACAAACTTTGAATCTTTGATTGATTGCAAGCTTAAAACTGTCTACCAATCTCCAATTTACATTTGTTTGCAAGTTCTTTAGGTCTTTAGTTTGCTGTAGGCCTGCGCATACACAAACGTGTGGACATCACACCCTACGACCGTCACATCGTATTTCAGTTTAATACGAGTAATTGTTTATGATCTTTCAATTCCATTTAAATTATGTACATGCTTAATTTTTAAATAATTTACACATTTATATGCGAAATAAGAGCTGAATCTTCTTGAAAAAAAGTGTCAAATTCGATTTTCGTAAATGAAAGCCACATTAAGGGTTCAGCATGTGTACTTTGGCCGTATGTTCGTCACGTAAAGTAACTGCTTTGGAACTGGCGAAAAACTTTCCCTTAAGTGAATCATTTCCAATTTTGAAAAGCTGCATATAGGTGGTGAAATTCGCTTGTCACAGTCAAATACCAGCTTCCCCAAAGATCATGCTGTAACGAAGTCAAGAGTGACAGCGAATACATAACACCTACTATTTGAACAAGGTCCTGTAACGAATCAAAGATATAGCACCTTTCCCTTCTACAATGCTGGTACGCATTTAAACAAGTTTTGCTGCATGTGTGGTTGTGCATACCAACGTGAAATATAAGCATACCGTTTCAGTTCATGACGTTAGTTCGATAAATAAGCTCCGTCAATATGGTCGCATGTAAACACTACCGTGTCTACACTATGTAGATGTGGTAGAAAAATTGACAAATATCTCGGTAACAACTGCAAAAAGTGTCCCAACACCGTACACATAGTCAGTGTGTCAACTGCAGTGCTACGTACCATATCCTATACTGGGGCCTCTAAAGTACATATTTTTAGACTACATTTCAACACTTGTGACATTCTGTAATGAATGTATATTTTCTTAATATAGAAACTATTACAAAGCATAACCCCCAGAAATCCTGAATTCATGAATGATTTTAGTGAGGCCTATAGTGTAATCTTCCTTTGAGTGCTTTGTCACAATTCAAGCTTTCATCTGCATTATAAGACCCTACACTGCTGCTATGGGCTGAAATATCACAGACTGTCAATAATTAGCTTGATTACCAATAAGTTTTTTACACATGTGAAATGCTGAAATGTGGAGTTACATTTTCTCTCACACATTCTCAACGTTAGTCATAAAACAGGCGAAGGAATCATTGAGCTGATCTGTCTACTTCACATATCAACCAGAAAGAGATTATCGGTACACATTACCCCTATTTCTGCATTACCCCTAATTCTGCACACCATTGGGAACGGGAGCCTAATACAAATACTCCATATCATAATGACAACGCAAAAGCCTACTATGGTCATTTGACTGTCGAAGCTGAATTAGGACATGTTTTGCATCGAAATGAGTCCATTCAAGATTGGTTTTCTGGTAAATATTGTTCAGAAAGTTGAAATTTATTGCCTTACAGTCTTCTTCAGTATTTTCTGTTGAAAACTATAAGACATGTGGTAGAAATCCGCAATTTACGTGGGGACATAGAGTTTTCAAGAGCTATTAGTTTCTATTTACTTACATATTTGTTCTTGGCAGCTTGCATAGCTGAATAAATTAGCTTTCTGAATTTCAATTTCAAAGAACGACATCACTTAAACTTCGGCGCGCAATCAGTCGATTACAATGTTTTCAAGCTCCTAGCTAGCCAGCTGAAGGATTTCTTGAGTACTGAAGCCGAGAAGTTCGGTATGGTATACAAAAATACGCACATCGAGTTGGTTTGCAACCCCACTAGTTGGTTAGCCATAATTGTAATTCATAAGCCATAGGCTTCACCCACATCCCTGGTCGCTTAGCGTAGTAAAACAATGCCTTTCAAGGTCTGAAATATTCTTATTTTACATTAGTACGCAGTGGGCCCACATGGAGAAAAATCGTTCGAAAACATTCCTTTGAGAGATTCTCAATGAAAAAAAGTCGAAAAAATATTTTTTATTAAAAATTGGCGTATCCTTTCCACCATAATTTCAAAACAGAAGTTGCATGAATAGAAAGACCTTCTAAAATTTCAAAACCTGTGCGCAATTGGGTTAGTAAATTCCCATTTGATCCTTGAAAAGGTTTAAATGCTGACAGTAACAGCACCTGCTCCACACAGTTAAGTGCAAGGCTCCAGTGTAATTGCTACAATATTTCGTTGCGAAAGGGCGTTTTCAAAAATATACCACATATGATCTACATTATTGAGTTGGTAAGCCACCCCACGTGAAGTTGTATTTAATAAGTCATAATTGAAACAACTAACATGCACTTCCTAAATGAAAGTAATTTTGGTACGGAGTCTAACTGATAAACGGAGACGTTACCATCAGCATAGATTTGACTCCGAACTTTTTGACCAAAGTAAAAGTGCCATTGACAAAAATGACGCATACCAATACACTATCCCATAATACTTTCGAATTGCCATTTGGAAAAGGGTCTATTGGTTTTATTTGCCCACTGTTTAGTTTTGCTATGACAACAGGTGAAAGAAATACTAGTGGCAACCATTGCCAATCTCTCATTAGTAGGCCTCCTATCTATGCAGACATCTTACCTCGGCAATATATCCAACAGACTTGATCACCAAACCTACGGCTGTTTTAACACACACTATGTCATACTAACACTCATTAGTTTTTACTGCAAAATTATTATCACACTTGACCTGCAAATGCCTCCTAATGAGCCTTTCTGATGGTCACGTTTTGTCCCCGGAACTGCGGAACGCAAAGCAAACACATAGCAAAAACGTACTATCATAAAAAGTCCGACACGAATAACTGACTATTCGAATGTAATAAAAGATATGTGCTATGGGTTATTCTGACACATACACAGCTCCATCTAGCGAAGTAAGCCTGAGGCCCACTTTGCCTATTTTTAATGTGAGACTATCACCAAGACATTTGGTATTCCATTGACTGGGGCTTATCAAGATTTATGTGGCACAATGTCCGCTGTAAAAAAGGGGGGACTTAGCCTGCCAATGGAATTTCATTTGGTCATTCAATATAACTTCACCATTTCACATGCCATAGTCAGACACAGTTTAAAAGCTATGTCCATTCATTATAAGGCCTACTTGATTAAATTCCATTCCGGACATGTAACTCAACACAACAGCGTGGTCACACTGATTTCCAGATATCACCTAAAACTTTTATAACCTAACATAATAACAGTGAAAGCTTTGAGACTGGTTTAAGGGCAGGTAACGAGGTAAATCATTCCACTGTTTTCTTTAGCTTAAAATTCACTTGGTGAGGTCCATGTAGTGTGTGGTGGATATATCTGGGCAAATGTTATGGCATATTTACAGGAATGAAAACATGAGTATTAAGTAGCGTTCTAATATGTTGATATGCTGGGTGAAAGATGTGTACACTGCAAAAGAAGCATAGACTCTCTCTGATACACATGCCTCTGTAGGGTGAGAAACTAAGTGGCCAAAATGTGTTCTAAAGGACGATACTGTAATTTGTAACGAAGTTGGCCTAAAATTTTGAAATGCAAAGTGAGTAATCACACTAGGCGTACCCCTCCCCAGAAACTTCCTTCATGAAATGTCCATTCATTTGTACTTTCCCATTATGGTTCAAAACAACTACTTCCTGCTTCTGCACACACGTATTCTAAAGATTACTGTTTCTCTTGTTTTACACTCTATCCAAATACACAGTTAGCTTATCATGCTCCTGTGGTGTTGTATTGACTGTGGTAAAAAAAACTGTTTTTCACACCTTTTAACCTGTTGTTCAAATGTTCTGTTTAATCCGGAAAGGTTGCTTACGTAGCAGGCTGTACGGCATATTCCTTGTTCAGTCATATCCCCAACGGTGGTTTGGAAAATTGAGAAGGTGAACAAACAGTTTCCGCTCTGCGGGGCACGGCACAAGCCGGTGTAAATGTTAGGACTGCTTCGAAATGTAAGAGTGACAATGATCGCTTCTCGGCCTTTTGGCTAATATCATAGGTAGGTGTTCCTAATATGGCCCCCTTAAGCACATAATTTAATGAATAAAAACAATAGAAGACAACATCAACACAAAATTTTGCAGGAAGATAGAAGAAGGTGTCACACAACTTTTTGAATAACAGAGGTGTTTCCAAAGTCAAATTAATTAGCTCAATGAGGAATTAACAATTGGGTAAACAAACGGACAAAGCTACCCAACTCAGGCTGGTTCTTAATATGGCCCCCTATGTTTTCAGTGTATGAATTGACTTTCATACCCCATTTTGACTGACTATGAGTTAAGATGAAAAGCAAAAGCATGTAGAGAAGTTGTTAAAACACTTAAATTCATAGTTTACACCCCAGTACTGAGTACATAAAGGAAAGCAGTAACTAAGTAAATGACCAGTTGACATAAATATGGAAACGTGCATCTTGCCCCTTTAACCTCCAACACCATTTAGTATGGTAAACTTACATTTGTTGAATTATTACATAAGCAGTCCCATTAATAATATGACTGACATGTAGCACAAATTAATCACTTAAAATAGATAAATACATGTTGGGTGCTGTGAAAACAGACTGAGTATAATGTTGTAGTGAATTGTAACCTACCACCTTAGTCTCAACACATTCGGCCGGCGGCACTGCGTACACTAATAAGATGCGCTTACTGTCTGGAAAGATAGGTACACCTCGAGTCTGTGGATATTAGCTAAAGCCTATGCCCCTCACTAACATAACTTAATTTACCTAGGCTAGGCCTAACATTAACATCGATCCCCTCACTGCATGTGGTAAAGAAACTTGACCCATGATGTCCACTGGGCTGCGAAGAAATGGACGATAGGGTAGTAGAATATCCTGTCTCATTGTGCCTTTTCATTTTGAAATACCCTACAAATATATGCGTGCTTATTAATTCCAGTTCATATCAACCCCAATAGCTTCACAAAGTAATCATATTCCATTGATGTGACACAAAAATCATAGAAATGGGGGCCATATTAGGAACACTAGTTTGGACAATACAGTTCAACAACAATGGTCTCTGTGACGCCCTGCTGACACCTTGTGGAAATTCTGAGCCTACACTCATGTGTAAAAAGCTACCGTGCCACAGACTTTACTTCGTCGAACTATCTTATCGCTTTTTGCTCTTTCTGACATACTAAAATGTAAAATACCAATATTTATAACAGTGCCAAAATTGAAGTCTAAAAAAACCCTTTGTTTTTCAAGAGGCAGCAATTTTGCTGAATTTGACTCGATTCTGGCTATAGACCCTTCTAAAATTCGTATGTTGAGTTGCATTTTAACCTACTTTTACCCGTTTTGCGAAATTAGAGGGTGTACGCCTAAAAATAAAATATTACTACACAAAGGGCCATATTAGGCACAGGGCCATATTAGGGACACTTACCCCCCTATTGGCATTTGCCGATCGTTTCTCTTGGCTAAGATCATCTTAGTATCTGTTCTTTTCAGCCAGTCTAGAACGGAACCACGCATAGCAGACCCTTGATATAAAGGTCCAAAGGTCGTGAGGTTATTCATGTTCAGTACGGTCTGAGTTGTCCCTTGGGGATGTAGCTGCTTCGGGAAGCAGAAATCCTTCGGGAGTAAACGTTTGGTTTTCGTCCTTCTTCTCTTCTCCAGAGAGTCGAGGGGACTTCCAAAGGGCCTTGATGTAGGGCAGAGGTCTGCGAGGCTGTTCAGTAAAGTTTGTCGTCCTTCCGCTTACGTCTGTTGTTCTTTCGGAGACGCAGCTCAGTTGGGGAGCAGAACTCATTTGGGAGTAAACGCTTGGTTCTCGCCCTTCCGCTATTTGCCAGAGAGTCGAGGGCGAGGACTTTGGAAATGTAAGTATGAAACTAATGAAAGTCAATTGTGCCTTCGAGCTCTTGTTATCATCTGAACTGCAAGCCAATAGGCAAACCTAGAAAAGTTGCAACTAAATGTTGTTAGGGAGTACAATTCATCAATGCTGCTGATAGTGAATACTCTTTTAGTGCTTTCAAATAAAAAACAGCGAAATAAATAAAAGTGATAAGGGTGTGACACTTTACGGTTTCTTTTAACCAACAAATGATGTATATACTCTATATGCCATACAGCTTCTGTAACTGACTGAGCACCAAATAAAGCAATGGCTAATAGCTATAGCTTATAAATGTCAGAGTTGGGGACTCGAGTCTGGGACTTGGACTCGAGTCCGACTCGAGTCCCGTTTTGGGGGGACTTGCGACTTACTTGAGACTTGGGTTCAAAAGACTTGGGACTTGACTTGAGACTTGCCCAAAAAGTTAGAAAAGACTTGCGACTTGCCCCAAAAGACTTGATATTTCATGAGCGACTTGATGGCTCAACTTTATGAGAGTTGTCAAGACCGGAACGATCCTTTTCAGTCACAACACAACTCTGTCGCGACGATACATTCGCACGTAGAAAGACTGTACATGGTTGTTGCAACTTGCTCTAATTCCCTATACTTCTGCCCGACACTGTACTGTAAAGTTCACAGTGCCTTGCTGGATCCGACGATAAAATCAGACCTGGGCCAAATATATTATTCATTTTATTAATAAAAATGTAGAGACTTGAGACTTTCTCATAAAGACTTGAGACTTGACTTGAGACCTGCCCAAAAGTTTACAAAAGACTTGGGACTTGACTTAAGACTTGACATCTCTGACTTGCAACTTGAGTTGGGACTTGGAGATGAAGACTTGTTGACATCTCTGATAACTGTATGTGTGGTACGTAATTAGCCAAGCACCTCCTGTAGCTGACACTATATATGCGATGCGATAAAAACATAACAGCTGACAAGTTCCATACTACAAGCCGAAGAGAATGGTTGTTGTAACCGTTGTCTTTGCATAAACAGGTAAACTTCCGGCCAGCCCACTGTCGTGTTGACCACACAAGTCTTGTTGTAAAGTAATACTTTTATGAGTATTTATTTATGAAGACCTGTTTAAAAAATAGTAAAGTTATAGTCTAGTCCTTCAAAGCTACCGCACTATTCACCAGTTCTCTTCATCTAATCCAACAAGTACCAACAATACAACACAGAGGAAGATCTTGCTTGTTGTCAAGATGTTTTGAAAATATTAGGAGGTGAAGCTACTACAGCCTTAAACAGTCATGTCATTTCCTCATATAGATGAGAATATGTTTTATGTGTGTGTATTGAGAGTGATAGGTTGACAATGATTTCAATATGAATTTCCGATTCAAGTTACTATGCATTTGTCATGTTAAAGTTTGATTGTAGTAAGTTACATGTAAAGGCTACTTAATACTTTTAAAGAAGAATTTTCAATGACAAGGTTAGTCAAAGAAGGCTGTCCATTTTGTAATCCTCACCTTTTACATATTTTGATGCCTTGATATTGTATTTTCTGGATCATACTGGTTTTGGTAAAACACTTTTTATAAAAATGTTTTTAATATATCCCTAAGCTGCCAATTTGCTATTTTTGTATGTGTTATATACCAATATTTACTTTAAAAGAGACGTTATCAGGTGGGATGTGACACCGTTCATGTGCGAAAGTTATATATTTCAGCGGTATATGTTTGATAAAATGCAGGCTATCATTGCTTTCATCAGCTCTCATTGCGATATTTTTTCAACGAGAGGATTGATTTTTATGACAGTTTGGACTCACAATAATGATGACTTTAGTCACTATATTCGGTAAGCCGGATTCATGTTTCGTTCTTTTAGACGAACTTACAAATTATGAAGTGACATTTGGTTCTAAAATGAAAAAAAATGTCTTGGCTTTATCTTTGCATTCGTGTTGCTAACTACTTTTAACAACATTGTGGGTAAGCGTTAGTGTAATGGTGGCCCATTATTACAAGGTGCAAGGTATACCTAAGCATAAGTGTTGCCCTTTGTTAAAACAATGTGTTAGGTAAACGTTGACTCTCTGTTATTACAACGCGCTGATAAATGTTGGTATATATAATGTTGAACCTTAGTTGTAACAATGATGGGTAATTGTTGGTGTGATGGTGAACCTTCCTCATGACAGCATGTAGGGTGAAGGTTGGCTTAACTTTGGCCCTTTGTTACAACAATGCAGTGCATACTTTGGCGCAACGTTGACGCATGGTAACAACAACATGTTGGAGAAAGGGTGTTGTAACGTTGGCCCTGTATTACAACAGCTTGCAAGATTACGGTGGCTCAACGTTGAGCCATTCCTGTTTCAACATGCTGGGTGAACAGTGACATAAGGTTGGTCCATTAAAAAGCCAACATATTGGGCCAACGTTTTCACAATAAGCAGCCACCCTTCAAACTACATTTTTCTTATGTGGTTCCAACAAAAGCTACAACGTTCTTCCTAAGTTGGCCCAATATTTTTGTCCTATTAGTTTCAGACCTCTGGTGACTCCAAATGACATCTGAATTTTAACCTCCACGAAGGCAATGGATTTCTTCTTAATATGACAAAACCTGTATCCCAAGTATGATAAGTAAAAAAAAAAAACCTGCGAATAACAAAAACTGAAAAAATAAGTACTTGGATGCAAGGATTCCAACCCGGACCGTGAGAATGGGAAACGAGGCTCCTTCTACAACACCATTTAAATACACGTGGATTGAACGCTGTCTAAAATTATACCATGGTCAAAACCTCTTTCACACAAGTCTATCTTTAGGTAATTACAATTTGAATTTTTAAGGTATTTACCAGAGCTATGCTTTTGAAAAGATGTATGTTGTCTTCCATAGTTTTACCCTAAGGATGGTACAAACATCCGGACCTCCCTTTCGTTGGTCAGGAAACCACACAATTTGGATGTACGGCCCACTGTCTACCCTTGTGGTAACGTGTTTACGGACAGTTAACAAGATTTCGTAGTTTCACGTCTAGTGACCTTTAGATGACCTTGGACCTTTACCAAAACCAATAGGGATTTTTCTTTTAAAATAAACATTTGTATACCAAGTCTAAAAGTATCCATCATTCCTATTTTTAAATATCTTGTCCTAAAGGTTTTCGGGTTTCGACCTTTACTGACCTCAAATGCTCTCTGACCTACCCTAAAGGCAACAGGGCTCTTTTTACTAACATGAGTAATCTGTAAGTCAAGTGTGAAAAGTATCCAACATTCCTAGATTGAGAAAACGTGTTTTCGATTACTTTCACTTTCGGTGACCTCAGATAAGATAATATTTGCCCGATCACAAATACGATACTGTTTATTGACTGACTATTATATATCCACATTCTACGTATGAAAATTCCCCGTGCTTTTTAACGTGAGATGTAGTGTTTAAAATATTTTAGGTTTGTGACCTCTGGTGACCTCATTTGACCTGTGATTTTCACCAAAGCAGGAAGGTCTATCCTCTTAATATGGTAAATCTAAATACCAACTATGAAAGTATCTGTCAGTGCTATCTTGAGATACATGTTTACAGGCTAGGCCTCACAAACACACATACATACAAACATATACTCGCAAACGCGATTGCAAGGAATTAAAAAATGGCACTTTTCCAATATTATCCTAAAGCACTACTTATGGTTGCGCTAAGGGATTTGTTTGTTACCTGCCCTGTTATAACGTGATTATAGCCAGTTTTAAACTGTTATTTCCATGCTACCGATCAGATCAACTGAAAGCAAAAGATAAATAAGTTGCCTTTCGACCGAGTCATTACTTATTAATTGAAATATGATAAACACACCGATTACAAATATCCTTTCAGCTCTCGTTCCCAGAAATCAGACCATCAACGTGTGAAGCGAAATGGCATATATGACACGAACCCCTTTTTTCAACATAGATTCTGTTCCACGCTTTTCATTTATTCATCTCCATTGTAAGAACAGGGATACATACAAAAGTAAAATTTTAATAATACCTACGTCACTCTGTGCTTGGTTCTGAACGAGGCATCCCTGGGGTATGGAGACATTTTTTTCCGAATCGCTCGTATCTTCAATGATGAACACTTACACTTTGTCCACACACTCTTCATTTAGTCCAGCTTACGTCATTGCATATGAAATATTTCTTCCAGCGTAAGTTCTTTCTTCTGCACACTACACTGCATGTAATTCAACATAAATAGATTTAGCTTCAAGATATAATTACCCAGTTTATCGCAGCACATTCACCTAACAACACAACCAATAGTGCCACTTTGGACGCAACTTTCAGTCCACATGGTACAAACGTAGAGACGCTATGATGTCAAACACAGAGGCAGCAGTAGTAATTACCGATGGACCATTTTTGAAGAGAATCTGTATCAGAGAGATGTCTTTTTAACGAAATGTTGCTTTATTTTTATCGCAATTCTGGGATTCACAGGAAACAGTCTGGTGTTGGTGGTATTTTACAAAGTTCGAGATCTTCACATGGTACCAAACATTTTGGTAGCACACCAATCTTTTATCGACCTCGTTTCGAGTATTGCCATTTTTCTGACTTTCGTACCTCCAAGAATTGTGCTCACACAGATTACTTACAGTCACCCTTTTCTAGCGAAAATAATCTGCAAAATTTGGAAAAGCAGATTTGTGCACTGGAGTTTGTTGAAAGTCTCTACCGCTAACCTCGTCCTTCTTAACGTAGAAAGATATATTGCCGTGGTTTACCCAATCAAGTACAGAGAGTGTGCGAGTAAATTTATTTCCTTGGTTGTTTGTGCTTCAGCCTGGATTTTCGGCATTATTATGGAGATATGTGTACCCTTTATCTACGGAATTTCAGACGAAGGAAAGTGTTTGAATGAACTAGGAAATATTGGTGGTATCGGAAGATATCTCGTAGCTATTGTGACAGTAATGACTACTTTGGTAATACCCGTTGTTGTGATGTTCTATGTTTACGGTTACATCATATGGACCCTCAAAACAAATAAATTTAAACTTTCGATGAAAATTCAGCAAAGTGTGAGGGATGCCTTTAAGACAATGATCATTGTTTCGGTTGTGTACACCATTTGCTGGACCCCAAACATGGTGCTGTATTTTCATCACAACGTAGTTACTCCAAATGACTGGAAAGGTAACTTTCACCAATGTTCTCTCGTACTAGCAGGAAGTAATGTCTTCGTAAATCTTTTTATTTATGTTATGAAATATAAAAAGTTTCGCAATGGTTTGAAACAACTTTGCACCAAAGAGCCTAAGCGACTGAACACTCAAGTTCTGACTTAAATCACTAGTCAATCCTCGGTGTCAATTGAAGTCCTAAAATTTAAATATTATATATATATATATGTATATATATAATATGCACATATAGTTCTTAATGTGTGTGAAATTTTGCGTACATAAATAAACATAAATTATACATTATACTCGTTTACATGTGTTTATTCTGTACATCGCTTTTTATACCCTACTCTTATCTGTTTACGTTTGTAACTTTTATATTGTGAATTTATCGTTTTATTCGTTTGTCGTTTTACTGTTCTTATACTTTAATTAATCTACTTATGTTTGTAACTTTTATATTGTGAAATTTGTCGTTTTATTTGTTTGTAACATCCTACTGCAGATAGGTAATTTCCTTGTTTGAGGACTTAATAAAGTATCCATCTATCTATCTATCTATCTATCTACTTTTTAGCAATCTCTGCGGATATATTCAGCGCGGAACTGAACAAAGAGTAAAGATAAGCAAAGATTTTCATTTTATAAAT
>WURT03658793.1:0-16899 GCA_009936505.3 Holothuria glaberrima
TATGTATTGTATTGTTTTTGTTTTCGCCTTTTGTACTGGCAGAATTGACCTTTCGCCTAACCGGTCGATCTAGCGTTTTATGTATATATATCCATATAAGATGCATATATCAATAGCAGGTGAAAGAGTGCTCGATGCGTAACCAGAGCTTTGTATAAATGAATAAATGAATAAATAGGTAATGCACTACATGGCCTATCGGCACCAACTTTGCCTAACTAAATCACAATTTTCATGCCTTATTCTCAATTTTACACCTCTATTCAATGCACTTAAATGTTCAGTGTACAGTGTACATGCTCTGTTCATTCCTTCCTCATAGTCTGTCACACATAAATATATGTGTAATGTACTGTATATATGTTCAAGTGACAAAGGATAGACTGGCCTATACTGTATACAGGGAAATTTTCACAGGGGGTATCATTTTTGTGCTTTTCGCGACTTAGTAACTAATTGTGAATTGTAGACCTGTGAAAATACTTCCGTTACTGAGTAAAAGACTATCTTGGTTGATGCAACAGTGAATTCTTCACTCTGCAAATATGTGTACAAGGTACAGAATGGCTAAAAAATTAGCCTCGCGAAAAATTTCCCACTAAACAGTAGTACATTTAAAGAGACTGACATTGTCGCACCAGTTCAGTTTTTTGACAGCAATAGGCATTTTTCACATTTCCCATGTATCATGTCAACAATAACCAGGTCAAGGCCCATTAATGATGAACCTATCCTCAGGGTTGCACGGTACATCTTTTAAATGACAGCAAATAATCTTCACTGCACTGTTTAGGGTTTTCAGAGGTCATCAAGTTTCTTTTGTTCGTCCTTATCATTTTAGGTATTTAGCTTTGAGTGCAAAGAAACAAAAAATACTGTCTGTGAATTATAGGCAGAGGTCCTTAAAGTGATTTATGTCTAAGTAAAATCTTGAATGCTTTGTGACATTCTTGCTTTCTTTTACAGAAAATGACTGACAAGTGTTTCAAAAAGTGTATTACCAAACCAGGCACATCATTAGCATCTTCGGAACAGGTTAGTGTAGTCTTACGATAATTGCAGATGCATTCTCCAAGTGTAAGTTTGCTTTAAAAGTTCAAAATGTTACTGTACTGTTTAATATTCAATACTGTAATTCTCAAAGAGGAAGGTAAAGAGGTCATCTATTTTTCTGTTATCATTTTCTTAAGAGCAGGATTGTAGGTGCAGTACTTTGCTGTATTTTGGTCAGCACTGATCAGGAGCAATTGTATCTTCCATTGCTCCACTGATGGTCAGTAGGAATTTGCAGTCTTATGAATGGCACAGAATTGAATATAAAGCGCCCTGATTTGGACATGCAATTCAAGGGCAATGCACTAACAGTATTAAACTTGATCAATTTCCTGAACTTCTTTAAATCTACATATACTGTACATTTGTAAGGGCATTGTGCCTAATGTTAAAGGCACATCAGCTTTCACTGTCAGTGCCTTTGTTGTGTCAGTCCTTGCTGGGATTTTGCTGTATTGATCTTTTGATGCTTTTACATTATGTGCTGCTATGTTACAGGTACATGTCACGTTTCAGTGGAGGCATGGCATGGTGCTGGTTACAGCTTTCTGTAGAACAATGTCTGCATTTTGATGGATGTGGTTCACACAGTTTTGATGAGAATGGTGTTTGATGACATAAAGATTTAAAGTGAAGCAACAGTCATCTTTAAATGCTCTCGTCTCTTTCTCATGCAGAAATGTGTTGAAATGTGTATGGACAGGTATATGGAGGCCTGGAATGTTGTTTCTAAAGCATACAATGCCAAACTTCAGATGGAGAGAAATAGACTGACATAGGTAATGCTTTCAACCTCCTCCAGAGAGAAGTGGATGATGAACAAGGTCTGGATATTGTTTCACCTAAAGAGATGAAGTTTCTGCATCTCGTGGGTGATAAGAACTTGATGGTTGATAACAAAGTTGTAATCAAGTTGCTCCTGAAATCTGCTGGATGCAGATCCTCTCAAAAATATCAGACTTCACAAATTGTAGAGAATTTTCTCCTATTGAAATATAATAGTAGCTAGCGAGGGTCATTGACTTCAGTCACTAATAGGGTTGGGCAGTATACCGATATTCACATAAATGTCGGTACCAGTAGTACCAGTGATGAAAATACTGAAGATTTTTGTATGCTAACTATTACCGGTTTTTTGATAAAACGTATCGGTACTTCTTTTTTACTCCGAACGAAAATAACTTTACCACTTGTTTTATGTCATGATGTGCCATGATTACAATATTTCACACAAATATCTCTCCCCCGAAAATGAAATCTTTTCCTATCAACTGACATGGTACAGAGGGCCTGGCTGTAATTCCATCATGTCAGCTTGTTATCGTGTTTTGTGTTAAGTCAAGCCCTTTCTGTAGGCTTTCGGCTCTGTGTTTGGGGTTCACACCATAATACAGCCAACACGCTTCCAACAATGAGTTACAAGTCGGTACTGTTCACAATACCGGTTCTGGGTAACCAGTGGTACCGGTACCAAAATTTTGCGTTACCGCCCATCCCTAGTCACTAAAATAGCTGTACAGTAGTTGCCCTTCAAAAAGAGTGACTTAGTCACATTTTTGGTTGATAATATGATAATACTGAGTGGATCAAGAGCAAGAAGGAGTTTGTATCAAGGCATGGGAATTTTGTGAACTGAATGTAATGACTATGCTATCACTCTTTCTTTATGAATTTTTTTCAGGATGAAAAGCTATTTGATGAAAAAGTGTGATATCACAATCTGATGTCACTGTACACATATTTCCTTGACAGTGTATTCTGCTTACCTGGCAATGTATTATCTTGCCCTTTTTCATGCTAATTTTTTTCTTTTAATAATTAACACATTGATATCATCAGCAAATACACTTAGCCTATTGCACTACTGCTGATCCTCCAGTCGTGTCAACTTGCCATTCCTCTAGCACTGTTGCATGTGCCAGCCTTAATTTGACATAGGTGTGATGCCCTGAAGTTGTCGGCAAAGCCGATTCGTCAGATGCAAGTATATTTACCTCAATTCTCTTCTGGGGCATAAACAGAAGTTCTTGTGAATCAGAATGATTTAATAAGCACAGGTATATTAAAATAAGCTTATAGGGGATTCAGTGTATTATCAAAAGGTCTTGTAAAATATATTCATACCATTCTCCATTTTCTTGAGAACTGCTATGGTCCTGAAGCTAAGCACAGTTAGATTTGCTACAGATATTTACTGCTGGATTAGGTTTTACTGTTGGTATAAACTTGTGTGATAATCATTGTCAAGCTCTGTTATCTTGTTAGTGGGAAGTTCACACCATTGTATGCTAAACGTAATGTGGTGTCGTTCCATTGTGATAAAATGCTATCGTTAGGTTATAACTTGTGCACACAGATATATGGCAACAATCAATGCAGCAACATTTTTCACATTGCGTGCTGACATGGCACTGTCACCATACTGTCCAGTCAAAAATATAGTGGTAGTGTGCTCTGGCCCAGGTGAGGGAACAAAGTGTACCATGAGAAGTAGGCCTGAGTACCTCTGGCTGCACCCTCTCTATCTGTGTCAGTACTCATAAGAATGAATTTGTACTTTAACAGATTTTGAAAGCCAAGCTTTGATGTGTAGGTTTTTTACTCAAGTAGTGAAAAAAGACATGTAACTTACATTTGTAGTCACAGCTAGTGATACTGCACTTGTTCTTACACTTGTAACATTGTACTCCCACTAGTTAGTGTGTAACTGTGATTAGGATCAGTTGATCAGCTCTAGAAAACCGTCACTATGAAATACAGAATCTAAAAGCCTTTTTGCAATTTTGAGTGCACCTGCCCAAATCCTGAGAAAGTGAGGGTAAACAAACACACTGCGGTACCCACAACACATCAAGAAACTGCATTCATCTTAGAAGATATTCAAGTTATCCCTTTAATAGATTAGACCATATTGTTTGCAGGGGTTTTACAGTGTACCTGTAGTTTTGTTTCTCAAACAGCATAAACAACTCTTTTGTTGTAACCTCTCCCAAATTATGTGCATTTCGTATACTAGGTGTGCTGGGGGCGGATTATTTTCTATGCATCCCATAGAAGTACAGAGGTGTTGTCCTGTTATTGTTTAGAAATACTAATAAATAGGCAGAAGCTTTTAATTGTTACCACAATGGCGGTGTTTTAGTCAGTTTCGCGCTGTGACAAATTTAATTATAACCTTAACCTATGTGTTCACCATTACAAATTGAAATTACATTGTCATACATTTTTTTGTACAGTTTTGAACTTACAAATGATTATTGAAGCAAGAACCTTCAGTTGTGAGAATGGTCATTACTCTGAAAATTTACAGCAAAAACAGATTGTTCACTTTGTCATAATTTTGCTTTGCCTTCTACTGATCAATTGTATGCTAAGGAGGGTACGATGGGTGTGGACATTCTAGAAATTTGGTATACACTAACCCATATTTGTTTGAGTTACTCGTGCCTCGTCTTGACTGAAGGTATTCGAAGTATTGGTGTACAGGAATTAAGAGGGTAGTTTGAGGATTGTTTGGAAAGAAATGTTTTACACAAGATCTGTAACAGCCGTTCTTCTTGGAATTAATATTTTATGCTTGAACTGCAGCATTCCTCTCAAAAGTATTCATAAGAGGATAATTACAATTAGGTCGAACTTATGAATTTTGATATTCTTTGAAATCTTGAAGTACATGATCAAGAGGCAATTTACTGAGAAAATATTGTGAGAAAATTAACATAATGGTCATTCAGAAAGAAAGCAATAAAATAGATGTCTTAGTTGCAGATATATCAAGTTGACAATTTCCTGTGTGATCTTTGAAGTTTTGAAGGACTTGTTTTTTTACGGCAGCTTTTGTGGTGGTGACTTAATACATTCAGCAACACAGGGACAAACATGAAGATTTACTAGATTTAAGCTTTGATAAAAAATAAAGGTATCTTGAAATTCTGCAGAAGTTACTGGAAAAGGGATGTGTCTGAATTTCTTGAAAGTTTCTGTTATAATTTGGTGCTCATGGAACCATTAAATGATAGGGAAGTAATTGGAAGAAAGATTTCAAAATTTGGGAGGGGTGAGAGTGAGGGGACAAAGGCACATGTGTAGAGAGGCAATTTTCAAAGGGGCAGTTTGGTACATGTATAAACAGAACACATACAAACATTTAATTTGCAAGAGGCACTTCTGTAGTTTTAGGGAAGCATATAAGTGGAATGTTCCCATGGAATTGCGAGTCATAAAAAACTCTGGACATGCTGTTACAGTCACTTCAAAAAATTTATTGTATTCTTTAAATTACAGTACAGGTATCTTGTATGCATACTCACTTCAATAAATAATAACTGACTGTAGAGATTGAACATTGCAAACTGTACCATGCTATCTCTACAGTCATGCTGTCTTAACTTATGTACCTTGTTTGTTAGGTCTACTCTCCCCCCTCTCGTAATTAAAATAACACATACACTTCATTTAACCCTCATCATGCTGTCGTGATAAATTAATAGGCATGCTCCTATCAACCCCGCAGGTGTGGTAAATGTAGGTTCTCCCTTGGGTGCCGCTAAAATCTATAATTTAAGCAAAGCACTCATAAGAAGGTACTCTTTGCATATAGATACTGCATGTTAAATATTCCTACTGGAGCAACCTCATAAAAAGGTACATCACTAATAGCATGACTTGCTAGAGAACAATACTGACTTCCCTGGATGTTTCGCATTGCATAGTGGTCATTTGAGCACACAGTGTCATGGTTGTATACAACACATGTCAGTCATATGGTCAAACTGTTGAGATATGATAACTCTATTTTAAACTTACTACACAGAGAAGAACAACAGATAGATTTAACAATATAAGTTCAAATGTGCACTAAAAAGATATAAAGTGATATAAATTGTGGTTAATACATCTCAACCAATTTTGAAGAAAAAAAAATCTCTGGATGGAATTTTCAAAGGCATTTGGTTTTCTTTCTTAATTCTTGCTCTTTTTAGAGAAATTAAACCAAGTAAAATGGAAAACATGACTGGAAGTAATGGTTATGCAATAGTTCCATGAAAGTTTAATGAAAAATAAAAAAAATATCTGTACAATAGACTCTACCTAGGTCTACAATAAAATACCAAAAATTCTATCGCCATAAAAAATTTCACTCTTCTTTAAGAGTTAAAAAGTCATTTATTACAAAGATAAACTATCAATATACATAACGTATGGAAAACTCTTCTTGCCTGGACGGAATTTTAAGGGCATATAGAGGTACAGTTTTTTTTCTTGGTCCTCCAAGGTGAACTGTTGTAATTGGAATGAGAAGTAATACCTAAATACAGATTGCTATCATAATTCAATAAAGTAAGTGTTACAGATTAACAAAATTCTATACACTCAATCAAAATTCAGCACTAAAGTGACAAAAATAATGAAAACTAATCTGCAAAAATAATGAAAACTAAACTGCAAAAATAAAGCAACTTTGAACTTATAACTTGGAATATCATTAACTGGAAGAATCTGAGAATTGGAAGGTATCTTTCACTCTTTGGCTAATTGTTCCCTTAGAGACAAACCATTTTCAGTCTCTTTTTAGCATAACTTCTTTACAATAAGAAAATAAAGAGAGACAACAAAATTAGCAAAAAAAAATTAATCTAAACTTGACATGTGGTTTTTGGTAAACAGCTCATTTCTTCATAGTATACTAAAAATTATTCCAGAATGTATGAAGGATTTAAAGTAAAGTCGTTGAGTCTAATGTTGTCTGACAAGTAAAGACTTCAGACTGAAAGTAATATTTACAGTAAAAGTAGGGTTTACTTTACAAAGAATCTGGTACACAACATCATAAAAAAATCTGACTCATCATATGCCCACAAACTCTACAATCTTTGCTATTTTAGGCCAGATACTCTGTCCTACTGCATTATATATTAAACACTAATTAACTTTATTTTAGGGCTTACTGGCATGGCATTTTAGCTGAATACATGGCACAATCAAAATTATTTTGTAACAATCACAGCACAACTCAAGGTGTTTTGCTTTGTGATGACAACAAAAAATTAAATTGTGACAACGGTTCTTGTTCAAAGCAAGATAACTTTCATACAATGAATATTAAGTCTATGCTAATGGCAAGCTCCTTTCACTGGTAGCTTACTACACTACAAACATTTGCTTTTTATGTAAAGGATACATTGTACCAATCTAAAATAAATTTCATTACAATCACAGCATGACTCAAGGTGTTTGCATCGTGACAACAAATTTTCAAAACCTTTCAACAATGAAAAAGTCAATCTTTATAAGCAGCACACTGCCAGCTTATGGAATATTAAATGTTACTGGTAGCTACTGTAAACTAATTTTTATAAAACTAAGCATTCATATCAAGCTTGATTAGCACAGTTGATATAAACACACTGCTTCAATAAGGAAAGTAACGTAACTTCACCACAATCACAGCATGACTCAAGGTGTTTTGCTTTGTGACGACAACAAAAAATTAAAGTAAAGGAAACTGGCAAAAAAAGTATTATAGCTGAACATAAAGCTCTATATAAACACATTTCAATGTTTGGACGGTCCCTTCTAATTCAGAAAGGTGTTGTTAAACTATTTTAACTTATGAATTTTTAGGTAAAAATAATACAAGAAAAAACAAAAGGTATGCTTCTCAAATGAAATGTAAAGCTTATAATAAAACTGATAAAAGGCTTGATGCCATTACTTTGTGTCACAGAGCAAAGCCACACCTCTAAGGATCCAGTGGTCTGGGTGTTGAACTGTTTTAAGAAGCAGAGGGAAGATGTATGTGAGATCGGTACGGCGAGGTTTCTTATAAACTGGACACTCGTAAAGTCTGGGGTCCTTGATACCTGTTGCATTCACAGCATACACATGAGCCACTGGGAGAGGGGTGAAAAGGACCTTTGGAGGCGGCTCCACAAGTCTACAGTTACGGCGATCCCAGCCAGCACCATCAAGAAATAGGCCATGGACGTAGACCCCTGATAAGAAAAAGAAAAACAAAGAATATGCATTATCGCACACATTGGAGGAGTAAAACAATGGGTAAGGAAAGAACCTTAGAAAAGGCCTTCAGTTTAAAGTCTTAGTAAGTTGCTTTATTTTATTGTTAGCCACTTTAAGAAGTACATGAAGGGTAGGATATAAGTGAATAAAATCATCAAAATTTTGTATTACCTTCGGGTGGTACGATGGCAAAGTACAGGAAGGGTGGGATGCAAGTAAATACAAAACTTATATTATTATATTACCTTCAGCTGGTGCAATGGCTGAGTACATGAAGGGTGGGGATGTAGGTAAATAAAATCATATTATTATATTACCTTTCATTGATGAAATGGCAAAGTACATGAAGGGTGGGAGGTAGGTAAATAAAATCATCATATTATTATATTACCTTCAGCTGGTGCAATGGCAGAGTACATGAAGGGTGGGATGTAAATAAATAAATAAAATCATATTATTATTATTATTATTATATTACCTTCAGCTGGTGCACTGACAATATCTTCCTTCATAAACCTTGTCATTTCATTATGAAGTACAACACTGTCCAATGCCCAGCCTTTGTGAGCCCTGGTAATTTCTTGCCTCATGGCTGTCAAGAAACCCTGGAAAAGAAATGAACCAGCAAAAGAATTTATAAAGATTGCACGTTTAAAGGGGCCGCAGCATTATGCCAAACATATTTAGGAGTATACCTATATCTTTATAAGTTATAGGTGAATGCACTTTGATTGACATTTATTCAAAGTGTAGCTTGACTCTAACTGGTTAATGATGACGTGTGCAGTCAGTAGTGTACCTGATGTATAACAGACAGCTCACACACAGTAGTGTATAGATATGGTCCAAAACAAGATATAATTCATTACAAGGTACTGCAGCTTTGTCTGGTAGGTGCAATGGACAGTCATTTTTGTCTTAAATACTCAACATTCTCAGTCCAAGAGTGAAAATTCCTCCACTAGGTTGACTTCTAGCCCCTCCAATTCAAACAAAAATACAAGTTTAGTGCACTTCCCTGTCAAAGCTATGGAAGCCTATACTGAGTTTAAACTGCTCAAGACCATATCCACATAATAGTTTATGTGAGTAGAAAGATCAATTGGGAACACAACTGACTGCACAAGTTTTCACTGACAAACGAAAATGAACCTACTGTCTGAATTAATATCAGTCAAAGTGTAGTCACCAACTTAATTTAGAGATATGATCATATTCCTAAGTAAGTTTGGGGTGATGCACTAACCCCTTTAAATTGAAGGAGTGGCTCAAAGTAAAGCATAGTATGGAGAATTTTTACTTTTTGGGAAGAGATTGTGGATACTTTAAATCCAAACTAACTCCAGTTACAATGATGAAGTTTTCACAGATGTGAAGGTAAGCTGCACATCTTTCCTTAGTTGTAATAAAGGTTTCAACTAAGATTAATCCGTGATTGGATTGCAGAAATTGCTCACACTGCTTTACATGCACACACAAATAAACTTCAGGAATCAAACAGCTGTACCTGAGATGATTTTGATATATCAAGCAGTTAATGGGAATAGTTTAATTAAACATATTTAGTATCTAGAATCCCCTTGGTTGGTTGGCTCATTGCAGACACTATATTAGTTAGATTGTGGCTGAGTTTAAACTTCTCCCTTTGGACAAGTGCTCATAGGGTAATGAGCCAGATAATGAGGCAGTGAGGTACTAATCAATCCCAATACAGATCACAGGACCTCCATTTTACATCCCCAAGAGTGTATCCTCAATCCTTTAAGCCACTTTACAAAATGCTGAGAGGGGTTCAGGATCCTTGCTCTGCACTAATGCTAAACAGTTGAACCAGGCAAAGAGATGAAGCTGTCAACCTCTTTAATCAAAACAACTTTTCCATCTGGACAACCAGAGGGGTAGTTTTACATCATTAATTTCAAATGTCAAAAGCAAAAGTCTCCAGAAAATTTCCAGTTAGTTTCAACAGGATTTGATCAGGGGACCTCTCCATTGTAATACAGTACACTCTAACCACCAACCCACTCCACCTACATTACTGCTTGAATACAAAACTCTTCTAAGTTGTAATCCAATCACTCGAAACATAGAGACAATTTACATAAATACCAGGTAAGCCGCACATGTATGAACATAGAAATGGACCAACAGTGGGCAACTATACAGACGTGACCATGGAATGATCACTCCTTTAAGCAAAAACTTTTTCTTCCGAAGATAAAATTTGTTTAATATCACAAAGCCAGTCCTTCAGTAGTAAGAGACCTAAATTTTTGGATACAAGATGAGGGATCAAGGCAAACCTAGGCTGAGTGATTAGAGGGTAAAATATTTATTATGAACAACTTGACATGGCAGAATACTTTGTAGGCTATTCCTTCAATTTGATTCAAATCAACTCTGTATGTAAAGTAACAGAGACTTACTTGAGGATTAAAAAATCCAGTCATCCAGAAGACATTTGGTCTCCCCTCAAAGCACCAGGCATGGAACTGTGCATTCCTTTCAATCAGTTCAGTAAACCAGAACCCAAGAGTGGTTGACTCCCAAGAAACCTGTAAAGCACAAACATATTAAAATTCATGAATATTTATGGTACTTTTCCACATGCATTTGTGCAAATGAAGGTGAATAGCATCACACTTTTCTAATATTAATATTGAAAGAGGAAAATTCAGTACTCAACTTAAGAATCTTATACATTATTTCTCCCTTCATTAAATCATTATTCTCATCACAAAGGAATTAGTGAATAAAGCATTTGGGGTAGTTCCACACAATAATCTTAAAGATTAAACATCCCCCATGCTATTGCCCCCCCCCCCTCCACAAAACTATAATTATACTTAAGTCTTTTCTACAACCATAATTACCACACCATGAACAACACTTCCACTAAGCAACATACACATGAACAAACCACATCATTAAACCCTCTTCATTTAACACAGGAAAACAGGAGAGTAACACTGAATTGCTCAATGGTTGAATGCCTGGATATGCCAATGTACTTTTAAGTTACAATATTAAGGGAAGGACATGCAGACTAACAAACAAGCATACCTTTTCCCAAAGTCTGGGTACCCTGGCATCATACATATTATCCAGTGCATCTTTGAGATTCTCACTCATAATGATGGTACCATCAATGGCCAATTTGAGGTCAGAGAGGGTCTGACGAACAACACTGATGACCCTCTGCATTCTGTCAATTTCCTGTCTAAGGAAGATGTTAAGAGGCATCAACTGTCCCATCTTCTGGAGTCTGGCTTTAACTTCATGAGGAATGTAGTCCTCAGGAAGCTTCTCCAACATTTCATCTGCAAGACGATACACAGCTGCCTCTCTGGTCTCCCCTCCACCACCACCACTATCCTTGGGTTGAATGTTTAGAATGGTATCCAAAATCTTTTAAAAAACAAGAAATATCATTGTTAACCCAGGTAATCTTACAACATCTTTCAAATTAATCAAATTTATTTAAGCCTTGGGGCAGTCAGTCTACAAGTTTAGTTAGTTAGTTAGTTAGTTAGATGAGGTTTAACAGCCCAGTTTCCAACCAACTGGTTCAAGTCGAGCCAGCCACAGCCTTTTTTCCAGTTGTGGCTCACTGGCTTGTTTTCCCTTACTCCAATGCTTAAGTTCAAGAAGCAAACATGACAACTGGACATATCTCATGGGGTTTCAGATTTAAAATTTTCAGATCCTATGAAATCTAACCCTTTTAACTCAAATTTGAATTCCTTCCACTTCATAAGGTTCCTTGAGATGAGAAAATCACTTTTGGACAAACCTGCCTTATTCTGACCCAATCAGTTATCAAACCCCCAAACTACCATTGCTAAGCCTCACTGATTCAAATGTAAAGATTTCATCCAAGACTTGTGATGTAAAGAAGACAAACAGAAAAGTACCCTCACTGCCTATAAAGCTGATCACTGTTTCAGAAATTGTGATGCCCTGATCAACTACAAGCCTAAATGCTACATAAACCTATTGGACATCCATACAGGGTTGTCAACTAGGCTAGGTGGTTTTGAATCCTTGTCTGTGCCCTGCAAATGGAAGCAGAACACAATTTGCCTAACTGCTGTAATTCTTATTTCACTTTTAAGCATCCTACCCACATAAGAGAAAACAGTATTCTTTTAAATTCCTTCCACTGCAATGTGCTGATTTACCTCTTTGGACATGTTTGTCTGGAAGGTGATGTCAGCATTTGGGTGCAGACCAAACGCTTCAGGGGAGTCCACCAATGGCAGATTTTCAATGGCACTGCGGTAGTCTTCAACAGTACGACACTTTGGAATGGAATAACCTGAAGAAAATCACAGTGATGTATAAAGAGCATTGTTAAGGAAATACCAAAGGGCTTGTGCAAGACACAGGTTTGTCGACTGTGCTACGTGGTTTTGAAACCTTGCCCTGAGAATGGGAGCAGAACATAATTTGCCTAACTGCTCTAATTCTTATTTCACTTTGAAGCATCCTACTCACATATGAGAAAACAGTTAAATATTGATTGAGTAACATTACACAATTATAGCAAATTGTGTCTAATAATTCATTACATACAAAGTTCTACCTCAGTGCTAGGCAAATCTTCATAATGCTAAATGGTCCAAACCCAGTGTCCCATGTGTCCAACCTTATTGGGCAACCCAACACTAGACCATGAGCCCACTTTAATTATGTCCCCCAATCATTTCATCAAACCATGCATTGCTCACTGTGTACCCAATGACATGCAAACTACACTATGCACCTAGCTATTACACAGAATGATATGTTCAGAGCTGTAGGCCATAGGAAGAGAGGGGATTCTAAGGCTACAGACCACCCCAGCCCCAGCCCCAGTCCTCCCCATCTCAATTTTTGAGACATTCCCTTGTATACCATTGCTACTGGTGGATCCACAAAAGGGCAGCCTTCAACATAAAAGTTACCTCTACCTCTACATGTGAACAGGTTTTGCACTCAACCCTCACTCTTTGGGGTAAATGGTCCCTTCTGAAGTTATCCACCAAATTCCCCTCACAATAGGACAATTCAATCTCAATTACCTGTATAAAACTTGAATTTGTCACTAAACATGTCCTCAGAGAACCAAACCTTGGCGTAAGTGTTCAGGAGACGTTTATCATAGTCATCAGTGACACGTCCACCATACTGGACCTCACCCAGCATGTATCTGACTGTCCCCCAAGATACACCCTGTAGTGGACAACAAAAGGCACATGTTAATTTACACATATTAACTACTATGCAAAGAATAATCCTAAAAAAAAAAAAAAAAAAAAAACAATTATAATGTACATGAGTAATCTAAAATGATTTTTGGACAATGGTCATAAGATTAAATTAGTACGAAAACATAATTATCCTTGTGGCCAGTCACTATAACCTAAGTAGAACATAATATGTATATTGTCTATACCTTCTTAATGTCCATATCATCCAAGTGATTGTTGACAAACTGTACACTGGCAGTAAAGTCAGCTTGGTTAAACTCATAAGGAATATTCCATCCAAGAGGTCCAAACTTCCTGCGTTCCTGCACGGTGGTATGCAAGAATGCAACCCCATAGAGTATGGGCTTCCACTGTGGTAGGTTGGAAATATCAAGCTGCTCCTGTAATTAAGAAATGTGATACAGATATTATCAGGATTCAAATCAGCAGTGTTCGAAATGTAGATGGCCAAGGGTATCTGACCCGCCACCCCTAAAGGAGGCCAGGAACTACAAACACATTTCAGAAGGAATTAGGTGTGTTCCCTTAAGACCACCAATCCCAACTCACCCAAAACAAGAGATTTTTCTGACATTTGCTAATCTGCCCCTCCAGAGAGAAGTTGTAGAGTTTGCATTTCAAAGAAAGATGCAGTCTCCCCCCCCCACCTCGCCCATCAAGAAAACTAAGCATAAAGAAAATTTGACATGCACACCAAGATTCAATTTGTGAATGTCTTGCCAGTAATTTTTTCCTTTGTCTTCCCCATGCATGCTTAAAGTTTTGTGCACACATTTTCACCCTTCCAAATCCCAGTAATTCTCAGACCAAATTAACATTTATATGTTTAGGAAAGCAGAAGCTCAACCATACTTATATACAACTCTTCTACACACCCTAGAGGTCATGTCTGAATGAACCTTTGAATAGTATAAGCACACACTTCAAGATAACATAATCTATTTTAGCATGCACTCTTAATCAGCCATATACCTGCATTTTATAATTCCATAATTGTTAACAAATCTTCAGTTCCCTCTTTATAGGTCTTCTATAATTACTGTCTAAAGTTGCACTTTCATCACCTTAACATTTTTTAATACCTGGATATATGCAATTATTATTGGTGATTTATTAACATGTGCAGATCAGTGAAATGTGAGGTGTACAGAAGTGTAACATCCATAACACATGATGAATTAACCATGTTAAAATGCCCACTTGAGTTCTTTCCTTGCCCAATTACACAATTTGATGATAGGTAGAAAATAACACCCAATACATAGATATTTAATCCAGCTCCAGGAAACCCTAGCCACAGCATGCAGAGCATACAGAGGGAGTTTTGCTTACAATCCTGCCAATCCACTGTGTAATTGTTTGCAACCTAAGTGGAATAGAATCTAGGTGTGGTGATAATTATAGACCTATGGCAGTGGGGTTGGAAAATTTGATATACCTTACTTAGACAATAGAAAAGTGAGGTTCGGAAATCAACATTTTAAGCGTCCTCGATTCAGCATGCATGCAGGTAAGTACACAGAAGAGCAAGTCCTTGGGCAATTAAACAACATGCAGGCATAAGTTTGGGAGGTGCTATAGTCTGTCAATTTTAAAGCACAGAAAAAGCTACTTATAAACATAGTTGGGAGAATTTTGACTGTCTGGAAAGAGGAATTGGGACTTAAACAGACTTGTTTATTTTCCATCATCATCACCCACAATAACACCACCAGTAGGCATTAGGGGTCTTTTGAAAAATGGCAGCAAGTATAAACCAGCTTGCCTCTAATAAGATTAAGGCAAGCTGTTTTGGTTCTGTGCTTTTGATACAGTAAATCATCCATAGCTACAAGCCAAACATTGTCCCTATTACAGCTCACCTGAAAAATTAATGCAAATTCAGGTGCTGTTAGAGTAACCAATCACCATAAAATACAACAAATGCACTGGAAGAAGCCTTGGGCGGGTTACCCGACTCTACTTCAGTCATGACTCCTGCCCAGGAGTCAAGGACAAATCCATTTTCTCTGGAATCATGTCTCCTGCTGAAGTTTCAATATTGCTAAAAGTATTAACAAAAATTATGTAAGCCAAGTGGTGTACTAATACTCATTAGTAGGCAAGTAATCAACAAATTAAATCTGCTGTCAGTTATGATGTCATCTTAGCAGAAGCGACTCAATTCAGAGCCGCAACTGATAGAGCAAGGGGTATCCAACTCCAAAATTAAGGGAGTCCCCCAAGCCTAATTGGAAGAATCTGAATGTTACCTTACCTGTGTGATACCAGCATAAGTTCTCTTAAGACCAGCTTTAATACCCTCGGGTGGTTCATTGGTGAATTTAATGCTACACTGTAGCAAGTTGATGGGGAATTTCTTGTGAACCTCTGTAGTAATCCAAATGCGGAAAGAGTCATGGGGATTCTCTGCCGTAGTAACCTACATTTAATAGAAGAGAAAGTTAAAATTTTAAGATGTCCATTGTTGTGTCCCAAACATTATGTGCATTATACTTTTTTATGTTGTCAAGTTCCAATGCCACTTACAAATATGAGAAAATATTTTATTTTTTCCTGTTACAACTAAAAAAAGTTGCCACCTTTTTTTTTATAAAAAAATATCCATACACACAAAAAATCATTCACTGCCTAGAGCAATACAATTATGCCTCTACCAATGTACTACATCTACATCTATTTAACCATAAAAGTATTCCAAAATATACTTAATTGTGTGGACTGCAAGAACAACTTGGACAACATTTTGAAAAACTCACAGTTTCCAACAATTCATCCATAAAGTCTAATCCAAGATGACAATTCTGTAGAAGAACCCATCCTCCTTCAGCCATGGAACCACTTATGAGACGTCTTGCATGGACCTCTTGCCCCTGGCCCATACTGATGGCACGACACCCTGAAAAAAGAAGGGAAACCCATCAAAAGTTTTAATTAAAATTGTGTATCAAAATGTAATCTACTGTCTCCAATGGAGGAAAGACACAATTGGTCTCTTTTATGCCAGGTTGCCAGATTAGAGCAAACCAATGAAAAAATACCAAAATGGCAATTTCCAATGGCAAGATCTGGAAAATTCAGTTCTTTTATACTAATTTTAAAAATGTTAAGTTTTGCTACGTGGCAATATTTGCAGAGCCAAACTTGGATATATTTGGCTGAAAAAACTTTGGATCAGAAACCCTGCATTATGAGGATATGTTCCTCTTCATATAAATTATGCAATAGTGCAAGCATGTGTTATGTTCTAATCCGTTCCCTCTTTCCTTGGCTCTCAGTCACCATGCTCCAGCACATGTTGCCTCCCATACCATCACTTATCTACAATCTTTACTTGATCCTTCTTTTGTATTCTGTGCTTATCCTAACATAGTTTTCTGTATTTCATTTATAATACTAAGAAACAACAAACAGTTATACTTTATCGTAATTTATATTAACTTTTGCTGTTCACTCAACTAAATGGATTAATATCAACTTCGTTACTACATAAATACAGTTGACTTAAACATGTCATCAAGGTGACTCTAATGATACTTACTGATGTTCATTTTCTTGCCTAGGTTTTCTATGG
>WURT03658815.1:3281-18370 GCA_009936505.3 Holothuria glaberrima
GCCAAACCCCTTAGGGAACCCAAAATTTTGCACAAAATATATGTGCAACTTTGTTGAACACCAGTACAGAATAGAATACATGTCCACTGTCGGATCTCAGGGGGCCAACGGGAGCATGGCCCCACCCAAAGGTGGGCCAAAAATTGGGTCCGAAAATTTTCTAGAAAGAATATTAACTTAACACTTTTGTTGCACCAAATCGCATCTGAGGGCATTCTGTTATAGAAAAATTTTCCAAAAGGGAGGAGGACACCCGTCCCCTTAGACCCCTCCCCCATATCACTGTATCACCAGTTTGACGCGCCTCCCAAACAAAGGCCCTGCATCCATCAGTGTGGATGTCAAACTTCTTAGCAAGTTATGTGTATTTTTAATGTTCTCAGTCTTACACACCTTCGAAGTTAGTTGTCATGACTTCCAGGGTACCACAAAAATGTATTTTCTGTACATCTGGACAAGGGACAGATATTCGGGCAAAAAATTTGTGCCCCTCAAATTGAAAAGGTCCCATACGCCTGTGCACATACTTGACGTAGATGGCCCATATTTAGTGAATGTCAAAGGTCATTTTGAGTCCTTTAGGGTCATTGGAAGTCAAAAGGTTATAAATATGGTAGCAGTGTGTTTGATGTTTGCCCATGGATCCTACACATTCTTTGCCAAAATTGTAAAGACAGTAACACTGTCATTTTGAAAACACAGTAAAAGACTAACATTTCAGGGGCAAAGAATGACTAAGCCGTTTGGCTTTCTGGTTTATATTTTAGATATAATCAGCCACTGTTGCAACGTTTGTTCATCTTATTGGTGGAGTAGCGCGAATTGGTGTTTGAAGCACCTTCCATGGCACCATAGTCGGAGATCCTGCATGCAGGGAGGGGGACCCTATATCTCCCTTTTCCCACAAATATCTCCGCTACTGCTTGACTTACCGTACGAAGACTTTTTAACGGTCTAAATTGTATCCCAATCGTGACGATGTGGGTGAAGCATCTTTTGTTTTCGGACGAATTTCGAAACAAAGAGTTGCGCCAAATAAATATGTATTAAAAAGAGAGGACTCACCCAAAGAAGGAAAGTTATCGGTTAGTATTTCACACATTTCAAGCGTTTCGTTGAGACCAGTCACGTGGTACATAATCTCCTGGGGACTGTCGCCACCGTCGTCGGTCTCCATCTGATCAGCTATCACCGTCAACTCTGTACAAAGAGACGTGTCATCCAAAATTGATAGAATCTTTGATACCATATCCTGCACGATCTCTTCCTTGGCACGTCCACTAAGATCATCGATACCGTCAGCGATGTCTTTGCAAAGAGTGGTACGCGTCTCATATCCCAATGCCGTCAGTAGTAGTCCTTGCACGTCCGTTACAGTCGCATCGAAGTCCTGCTGGTTTTGACCTCCAGAGCTACCAGGAGTGGAACAATAAGGGTTCAAGTAACACATAACTTCATTCCAGTTTTCACAAATGCCATGGGCAATGGGAAGAACCTCTCTTATGTAATCACTCAGTGCAAAAGATACTATAGAACGTAAATTGTTATTTGAGTGAACGAATGTGTCCAGGGCACGTCAGACATCAACTTTGCTGAATGATTCTGCGCCTAAGAGCTTCCTTCCCATGTTTCCACCTACTATAATTGGATCTATCTTTCGCAAGGACAAGGGGTAACCGGGTGATACAGTCTCCTCTAAACAAATTTGCTCGATATTTTTCAAATCGTTGTTTCCCAACAACTCGCAGACTTCCGCAACATCCACGCTGGTTTCTCCAAGAACTTCGTTGTCGACTACAAATTTTTCAAAAACGTCGCAGAATACATCTCCTGCTTGAGCAACAGTACCGGCAGATAGGACAGCTCCCGCAACCTTAAGTGCATCCTCGAAGAAAAACTCAGGCAGAAGCTCGCCTGGGTTGCTGAGGAATTGATAATCATTGATGTCGACATTGTTAGGTAAGGAATATGGGTCTGGCTCGGTTGAAGGACCATATGTGATGAAATCTACAATATCGTCACACAATAGGTTGATATTTGCCGAGACGGTGAGGTTGTGGCCAGTGAAGATATCGATATAAAGAACTGCCTCTGTACCAGCTAACACCGTCATTACATCACTACAGATAGTTTTATCTTCCATAATGGCGTAGAAGTTGCTGGCGATGGTCGATGCCTCATCCATAAAATCAGACCTCGTTAGGCTTCCCTCGAAGAACGTACACAAAGATGATTGGCTTCGACGTGATAAAGCTAGTAACATGTCCATAATAAAATTAAATCCTTCACTATGGTCTTCATTATTCCCTAGTTTATTGCAAATTTGCAGATCACGTAAATATTCCAAAGCATCTGCGACGGGATAAGCTGCCAACTGCACTATTTCATTTTTCACTTCATTGATTTCCATGCTTAGAACATACCGCAGGGACGTGCACACCGTATATGGAGCAATGTTTTGATCACTTTCGCCATTGAATTCCAACGAAAGTGCCGAAGGTCCAAACCAATCAAGCACCCCAGTGACAATTGAAGATATTCTATTAGTACCCAGACCGTACCCCTGGCAGGAAGAATAGACGCCTGCCAAAATTTCAAGGGCAGATTGTAAGGTGTCAGGACTTTCTATGTGGTAAACGGTTGTGTAACATTCTGTAAATTCAATGACAGTGCTGTTTTCGTTGTATCCTATGTCTGAGAGGTACGTGTCCCAGTAGTCAACACAAAACGAATTAATATCTGATTGCAAACCATTCTTTAACGAGAACAGAATGTGGTTGCATGTTTCTTTGATGTCTTTTTCAACATCGAAATCAGTGAGATTTAGCTCCTTAATAGAATTGTAGACCAATGGACCATAGTTGATGCACGCCAAACCAACGACTTCTTGCACAGTATTAGCTCCCCAAGCTAAACCTACAGTGTGCATTGTATCCTCGAAAGTAAATCCTGCGAAAATAACTCCAGGCTCTTCAAACGGTCCGTTATTTGCGAAATTGTTCGGAATTTCTGCGTCCCAGTCGGCCTCCCAAATAATTTGGTCTGTGTCTTGAGCCATGATTGGCTGAGCCGTTAGGGCGAAAAAACAAAGAATCCAAATACCAAGCTGCATAATGTCAGGAAATCCTTACCTTCTCAGTAGCATGACAGACAAAATGTGATTGTAATCTGGCCGTTTTGATCTGAAAAGTAAATCAAAATTACAAAATGACAATACAGTTCTTCAGATTTATAGACAGGTCCAAGCCAAGTCAATACGTCATTTTTTCATTCTAGCTCTTTTCAGTTGATCAAGCCTGATACCTAAAGGGAGAAGGCAGTCGCCCCAAGTTTATTTTCAAAAATTTGCTTAATATTACAGATCTTCTCTTATTTCTCTCCCAAGTATTTTTTGTAATGTTTCCCGATAAAATCATTGAATATTGAAGGTAAACCAAGGAGTTATTTTGCATAAATTTAAGAAATAAGTTACAAACATATTGTCACATGATTGATATGAGCCATTCCTGAACTAGTGTACCGGGGTTCACTAACTCAAACTGGGGGGGGGGACTGCATTTTCCCTTTAAGTTATACTCTTTAAACGAAATTAGCTTTTTGGCCACCTTGAAATTTGTTCATAATCCAGTACGCCGGTCAAAATCCAAAATGAAACGTCAAATTACCCAATCATGAGTTTGCCTTTGCTTAAATTTCAGTTTTTTCTCCAACCTTTTGGGAATTTAAAGGTAAAGACTCGTTACCCCAAAGTACATTTTTAGTGTGGAGGTGTTAAAATTCTCAGATGGTGACTGCTTCTTTGATTGACAGCAAAGTTTGAAAATTTTAAAGATGCGGAGTAGCTCACATTCCTCACAATGCAGAGAGAGTGTATGGATTACACATTATAGCACTGAAAGCTCACCAGGACAAGACCTTCTGAACAATAAAATAGGTTTGTGTCTGCACAAGGAGGAGCTTAACCAGTGGCGTAGCCAGAGGGCTGCAGGGGGCAGAGTGCCCCCCACAGAAATTTTGGGGACGCGATGGACGATGTCGAAAAAATGAAAGAGAGCAAAAAAAAAAAAAAAAAGGTGAGCAAAAAGAAAAAAACCGCGAGAGGAGGAAGGGATGCAGGGGTTGCGACAAGGAGGGGGTACAGGGTAGCCATAGCCCCCATCGGGAGGCTCTCCCCCGTCGGGGAATTTTTACAGTTTTTTTCTGGGAGTCATAGTCGATACGATAAAGTATGCTGTCCCCGACGGCGAGTACTCTCCCCGACTGTTTTTGCTCTCAAGAGGACAATTTCTCTAATAAGAACCCAAAATTTTCGGCGCGCTACGCGCGCTAAAGAGTCCCCCCAGTTTCTTCAATATTTCCATTCCACATAGCTAGATAGCATAATTAGTCCTGTCAACCTCTCCAAGTAACAGGTAGGCAGAGTACACATGTTATGCAGAGGTCGTAAATTTCGCCCCATATCACAAAGCCTATAGTTGCTGTTCTCTTGTGTGTGCCATGCGGTAGGCCAGTTGGTGTGCGACTTACGGAGTAAAGTTTGGATATTCCGTCGGCTAGTTCAGGTGGTTTCGACACAATGTATGTTATCCCCGATACGGTCTACAACTCCTACAGTTTCTACTTTTTTTCTTTTTGTTCTTAATGATTACATATGTTTTTTGTGTAAGCCTACCAAAAGTTTTTGCCCGATTCGTGCGCTTTGAAACTTCACGATTAATACTCAAAAGAAGTTTTCAGTGTGCAACACTGCTTCTGAAATATTAAGTGATATTATGCAAAATAACCCCTGCAATGGCATGAGATGAGTAGACTCATTTATATTCCCTTCTCACCACCCCTCAAAACAGGGGCTGTCGAAAATTGGGGTTGCTTGCATGGCCCGGCCCGCTGTCGGGAAAATTCTGTCGCCACCCATGGTCGGTTTACTAATTTTGGCTTTATCTCATTTCTGAGATAAAACCCAAAATTTTCGGAACCCTTTTCCCGCTCTTCCTCAGTTCCGTTACTTATAGCTAATAAAGTGCAAACCCTTTCCACCTTTTCAAGTGACTTAATAAGTAGAATTCATGGATTTATGTAAATGTCGGGAATTTTATCTCATTTCGCTAAACTTAGTTAATGTTCTCTTGTGTCTGTCGTGCCGTACGGCAAGTGACTCGAGGAGGGAAGTACAATTGTAAGTTGTGCCCGATGGGGACCAACTACTCGAACAATTGACTTATATACAGTAATCTTTTAATAAGTATAGATTCTTTTTTGTGTAGGCTTACCCAAAAAAAATTCGCGCGCTTTGCGCGCTTTACCACAGTTTAGTTTCCGGGAAAAACATTAAATCAGAGCGGAACTATTTTCCTCTAGCATACACAAATTTTATGCCATATATATGCCTCGCAACCGCATGGTATGGAGTCTGCCCCCTGGCAAATCCTGGCGCCACCCGTGGAGGGATGAGAAAGTTTACCTTCCTACTGACTTGTATATGTGTTATGAAGCAATATGGACTTGAAAATGGAAGCTGGATTTTTTTAGGGCGTTAACTATTTTTGAGTGGCGGCCATTTTCACTCAGAGGGCGGGTCGCCCCTCTATAACCCCTCGTGCAGTCGTGGAGAACACTGGGGTCTATTATAAAATAAACAAAATATAGCACCATTTTGCATCCAAGGCCTTCGAGACAGCAAAAACTTTTCAAAAGGGGGGTGTCCCCTCCCCATATACTCCTCCCCAGGACGGCGGTCAAGAATGGGGACGATGAGTCCATTTGCCCCCTCACACAAAAAACCTGGCTACGCCCCTGAGCTTAACACAATTACGGGAGGAGCTACAAGTTGGATAGTTGGGAGAATTGGAACTGTCTGGGATAACGAGAATTGCCCTTTAAATAAATATAAAGTAACATTATCAAGGCGTTTAGAAATCATAAAACTAACTACTATATGAATCCAATACGGCGGCCAGGTATCCAGTTTAGCGGGAACGGTCATATCTCCGGCTGTGTTGTTCCTAAGAAACAATTTTCACATGTACATATGAGTTGTAAGGTCAGGAAATACATGTATTTACTTTAAATGAGGCACAACAGCCAATTGGTTGCCAAAACTCCAAAATGGCAGCCGAAAATATCAGAAAGTTACCGTTAGTTTGCCTTGCGTAATTTTGGTCTTTTCACCAAATTTGGGAATTAAGATATAAAAGACATAATATTCGGGGGTATGGGTACTGTAATTTTATTTTAACTATAAGTAAATCCAATATAACCGTTGGGTAATCTCATTTAATGATAACAATCATATCTCCAGTAGTGTTGGTCCTATGATAATAAGTTTTGTGTGAACGTACATCTGTACATGTTTTTAGGTTTAGGGAATCCATGTTTTCATTTTACATGACGCCAACAATTCAAGATGGTCGCCAAAATCCAAAATGGCGCTACAAACCCCGCAAAAGCTATACACAGTGTGCTTACCTTTTGTAACTTGTAAGGTTTTCCCACCATACTTGGGAAGCAGATGTAAAAAAAAACTTATTTTAGTGGTTTGGGTATCGTAATGACATTGTACAATATACGTCTAACCCTAACCACTAACCCTAAACCTATCAGGGAACCCATGTAGTCACTTTACATGACTCCCATAATTTAATATGGCCACCATTGTCCAAACTGGCAGCCGAAATGCCGAAAAAGCTGCTTTGTAAGTTTGCCCCAGCCCAAAATTGGGAACTTAAAATGTGAAGCTGGGGTGCGGAACCTCCGGCCCGCCGGCCATGTACGGCCCTGGAAACTACTTCATCCGGCTCGCAAGGCAAATTCAAAATGCAGTTTCTTAAAGTCATGAATAATAATATTGTAGTTCACATTCCCATTTGCCAGAATTTTCCTTATACGTAATACTCTACCCTTTAACACATCATACTATAGGGATTGAGTAGTATATGGCGCGCTGTTGCATGCATCGGGAGCTGACCGACACGTAAAACTTTGCTTGGCTTTCGAATGATTTTGTTACACAAAATTGACCGGCTTAATATGAGAAAGGTTCCTCTACCATCAGGGGCGTCCCTAAGGATCGATGAGTGGGGGTGCTGGACATTTTCCCGACGAAATGGGCTACATTCCCGACAAAAAAGACTCAACATCTGTGTCAAGAAAGTTTAACTCATAAACAGAGGCGTAGCCGGGGTCTCTCACGGGAGAGCCGGGGTGAACGTAGTATGTTCTGTGATCGCCGGCCTGGGGGAGTGGTCTAAGGGGAGGTGGGAGGGGTGTCCCCTCCCCTTCTCCCCTTTGAGAAATTTTTGAAAACTTAGATGTCCTTACATGCCATCTGGTGCTACATACGCTACCCTTGAAAAAATTTGCGTTCAATGATTTACGCATTTTTAAGTACTAAAAAGAAAAAAAATCTGCATCTGGTTGCATAATAGCCATGATCGGCTGACGGCCATTCGATTTCTTTATGACGCAGCAGGTTTGAGGGTTGGGAACTCGGATTACAAAAGCTGCCACGCGGAACTTCGCAATAACCTAATGCACGTTCTGTCCTTCTTGCATTAATAATTGGACAAATAGTGGGCATGAAGGATGCGCGCGAAGAGCGCCGAAAAATAGACTTTTAAAAACCATTTGGTAATGTTTTAGGAACTGCATCTACAGAAGGAGTCGGAAAAGCGAACTTCTTTCGCAATCATCGGAATACAAAATGTACGTACTTTTAAGTTTACAGGAAACGCAAACGCCTCCGATTTAATGAGTTTAGTAAGTGAAAACTAGCGCATACTGCACCGACCCGACTGCTACGTGACAGTAAAAACCAGTCACGTGGTAGACGGGGTCAGTTAGGAGTGTGCTAAATTTTGTTCTCGACCTCACTGTCTGTCCCGATTGAAATCCGACATTCTTCTTCGACTCCATCGGAAATACCAAAGTGTTTGATATTCGAAGTGATGTCGGGGGAAAAAGGGGGGTCGTCGCGGTTTAGTAAGGCTGTGGCAGTGTTCAGCTGTCATTGAACCCAAAGGCAACTCATCTTTTAATAAAGAAGCCTTTGAAAATCAGACGACAGCTCTGTGTGCTCGACCATGTGTGACTTACAAACAGTAGATACTTTTGAATATATCCACCTCGGCATTGTGCGCGTACGGTTTGCGTAATTTTTTTCCCAGGATGAATGAGGGTAAATCATGCCAATGGACGAATCAGCTTCTTAGAGATAGGCCACACCCCTAATTCCAAAATGACTGCTTTTCGACCTTTTTTTGTCAAATTCTAACGAAAGATCATGAAAGAACAGACCAAATAACCCTGGGCTACCTAACCCTAGTTAAAATCATGAACCTAATCTAGATTTCGAAACAAATTTTAACTATTTTGAAAAATCGATTTGGACTCATTCGTCCTGGGAAAAAAAATTAGGCGAACGGTTTACTTGCAATCGGACGGCGACCCGGCGCACCTGACTTCTGACACCGCCATCTCATCCCTGCAGCAGTCAGGGTGAGTTGCATCACATTCCAATAAGGCTTTTGTTGCACAGTTTTGGACATACATTAAGTAAACGATAGTCATCAATAAAATTCCCGACAATTCTGTAGCTCCAAATAAAATATTTTTTCTAATAAAGTCCGGAAACTGCAAAAGAAAGAGGCAATTTTTTTCCCGACAGCTTGCAAAATTTCCCAAACGGACGATACTTTGAAAATTCTCATACCCTCCGGTAGTTCCGCCCCTGCCCACCATACCCCTGATGTAAAAGGAATATTATTCAGTGATTTGGGAACCGTATGACATTTTGCATGATAAAAATCCAATATGACCAGTTAATGCAACGTCAAGGTTCGGTCACTTTGAGTCTTTGAAGGTAGTGTTTGTTTATTATGTTTTTATGATGGTTTTCAGGGTCAGGCACTGCATTCATTCTATTTGACCCCAAATCACTTCATTTGGAAACATAAGGCAGAAAATGCAAGAAATTCAAGGTAAATGATCGTTCGTTCTTGAATAATAAATGGCCAAAAACCTGGGATTTGTTTTAATTCGTATTTCACTTCCATACCCCAATATAAATATAATTCTCTCATTTTAAAACATTTCTCATTTTAAAACATTTGTACCCCGTTGTGTTCTACGTGGACCCATAACTCTTCCTACCAGCAGTGGCGCCGGCACGGGAGGGCATCAGGGCGCGGACCCAATCGATTTCTGAAAAAAAAAACTCAAAATTTTAAAATGATCTCGAAAGGCGTTTATGCTATAGATTTCTACAGGGGGTAGGGTGAAGTGTGTTTTTGAACGGGTGGTGGTTAGTTTGGGATAATGTCTTTAGTCCCCCATATCCTTAGTCCCCCGTCTCATTGTTCCCCCATCTCATTGGTCCCCCGTCTCATTGGTACCCGTCTCATTGGTCCCCCATGTCATAACCGTAACCCTAGCCCTCTAAACCTATCCTAACCCTAACCCTAAACCTAACCCTCTTACCCTAACCCTAATCCTATAAACCTAACCCTTAACCCTAACCTAACCCTAATCCCTAACCCTAATGAGAAGGGGGCTAATGAGACGGGGACTAATGAAAGGGGGACTAATGAGACGGGGGGATTATAGGGCGGACCCTGATCTTTTGTATTTATTTTCTATCACAAATGTTTTTCAAACTATCTGAATTTTCTCAAAACCTTCGTAAACTATCAAAATTTTCGCGCTCTTCAAACCTTACCTCAATACTGTTAGCTCAACAAGTTGAGCTGTTGTCATGGTAATGCGTCTGTCTGTCTGTATAACACATATCAAGGGCTTGATAATTATGGTAACAAGAAGTAGGTCAAATATCATTTGGGGTCGTGAGAGGTCAAAGAGTGAAATTACGCAAAAGCCTTCAACTCCTTGTGGTTATGTCGGAATCTTTTCAAACAAATATAGGTCATTGAAGTTGTACTTTTGAAATAGATCAAAGGTCGTTGGGGGGGGGTCAAAGAGAGGTCAAAAAGAGGCCCAAACAGTGTAATCACGGAAAATCCTTCGACTCTAAGGGGTTCTCTCTGAATTTTATCGTATTTTGCAAGAGTGTTCAGTAGGTGAAGGGGTCATCAAGGTTGTACGTTTGAAATAGGTCAAAGGTCATTTGGGGGTAATACAGAGGTCAAAGAGTAAAATCACGCAAAAGCCTTCAACTCCTAGGGTTATCTGCAAATCTTATTTAAATTAGCTACGGTGTTCTGTAGATGACAGGTCATCAAATTTGTACTTTTGAAGTAGGTCAAAGTTCTTTTGAGGTCATAGAGAGGGCAAACAGTAAGATCTCGCAAAAACCTTCAACTCCTATGGGTCATATCCAAATCTTTTCAAAGTTGTCCAGTATTCAGTTGCTGATGGGTTATCAAAGTTGTACTTATGAAGTAGGTCAAAGGTCATTTGGGGTCAAAGAGAGGTCAAACACTGGAATCACGCAAAAACCTTCAACTCCTATGGTCATATCCAAATCTTTTCAAAGTTGTCCAGTATTCAGTTGCTGATTGGTCATCAAAGTTGTACTTATGAAGTAGGTCAAATGTCATTTGGGGTCAAAGAGAGGTCAAACACTGGAATCATGCAAAAAACCTTCAACTCCTATGCGTCATATCCAAATCTTTTCAAAGTTGGCCAGTGTTCAGTAGCTGAAGGATCATCGAAGTTGTTACTTATGAAGTAGGTCAAAGGTCATTTGGGGTCATAGAGAGAGGTCAAACTGAATTCACTGAAAAACCTTCACCTCCTAGGGTTTTATCAATGTTATCAAAGTTGGCCAGTGTTCAGTAGATGATGGATCATCAAAGATGTATTTATGTAGGTCTGAGGTCATAGGGGGTCATAGAGAGGTCAAACACCGGAACCACCCAGAAGCTTTCAACTCGTATTGGAGCTCTTGATTGGCATATAGTTTTGTGGGGGAATTGAAAGTGTCTCGATGCGAAGCCTGAATACAGGTGTGGTCATGGAAATCTTATTAAATGAAAAAGTTCGACTTGCACTCTATCTCATGGCCATTATTAAAGTTATAACACATGGAACTATTCTGATCACAACACTTTTTCCGAAAAATGGAGTCAGCCTAAGTACATATCCAATCTCTGTAAGGGCCTATCATCAATATGGGATTTTTCAATTTAATTTGTAGCATGATGTGGAAGGTTGAAAGCACGTATTTGCCATTATACATTTTTCAAGCATTTTTACAGAGCTCTTAGCGCTCAGCCATTATCGGTAGCCTATAGATGGTGATTGTTAATACACTTACTACGAAAAAAACATTCTGAAACGGGCTTGTAAGTCCTTCACCCCTTTTGCTATAGAGCAACCTATCGGGAAGGTCTACTATCACCTCTCTGCACCTATACTCGCCCTCCCTGTCATTCCCCATTGCTGGAAGCTGTTCGTCTGGATTTTCGTTCACAATTAGTAAAAATACGATAGTTGTAAAGTGCTATTGTTTTGGTGTAGGTCAAAGGTCATTTGAGGTCTTCAGGGGTCCAAAATGAAAACATCGTAAATAGTATACATCAAGATAGAAATGATGAATACTTTTTCGTACCCAGTGATAGGAATTACCATACTTAGAAAAAGAACCGTATTGTTTTTGGTGGAGGTCAAATTGCTCAAATCTGAGGTCACCAGAGGTAAAAATATATACCTTGTTCATTGCTTGTAAACACGATATCTCGTGATAGCAATGGGTTCTTTTCATATTTATTGTACACTGTTTATATAAAGACAGAGGCTCTATCTTTTCTGGTAGAGATCAAAGGTCATTTGAAGTCACCGGAGATAAAAATTTGGAAACCTTGTAAACACGATGTTTTAAGATAGTATTAATGGACATTTGGTAATTAGTGTTTGTACTACAGTGAAAATCCCGTTAATACGATATCTCATGAACTTTCACCCAGTGGATATGAAAATAAGAATGTGAATACTCCACATTAAGGTCAAGTAGCTCCTAATTTTTCATGCAGATCAAGTTATTTTGAGGATAATGTAAGTCGAATTATTAAAAGCTCATAGACATGATGACATTTCAAAAAGGATAACGTTCGGTGATCTCGTAAAGCATACAGATGCGCTTTATCGGACTATTTTGATGGGGGTAAAAGTTTATTAAAGGTCATTGGAAGTCAAATTATGAAAAAAGTAGATATTTCGAGAAGTAAAACTTTTAGGGATCTCTCTCACTTAGCATGCAGATGTTTAACATTGAGTTCAAGAAATGTTGTGATTTTGGTGAAGGTCAAATGTCATGTGAGGTCACAAGGGGCCCAATTGAAAAAAAAACCTCGAAAAAATATTATAACTCAAGAAGTGTAACTTTGAGGCATCTGATACTCTGCATTTAGATGTTCCACATCATGTTAAGGAACCCTACAGGGTTTGATAGAGATCAAAGGTCATTTGAGGTTACCAGAAGCCAAAAATTACAATCGTGTGAGTATGGTACATCATATGTACTTACAGAACATGTAAGACTGAAAACATTGACATGCTATTTTCTTTCGGTAAGGAATCTTAGAACGTAAATTCTGATTGGTTCCGTACCGAGGGCATCAGAAATCTATGCAATCATCGGTCAGTGGCGTATCCACGGGGACCAGCAGGCCATGCCCCCCCCCCCATTGAAAAATGAGGAAAAATTAAAAAAAAAGCGAAAAAGGGGGAGAAAAAAAGAAGAAAGAAAGGAAAAAGAGGGGCGAGAAAAAGAGGAGAAAATTTTTCCAAAAATTGATCCAAAAGGCGTTTAAGCTATAGATTTCTGAAGGGGGTAGGGTGAAGTGTGTTTTCGACCGGGTGATGGATCTATTGTAATCATTTTTTATCACAAATGTTTCTCAAACTATCAGAATTTTCGCAAATCCTTCGCAAACTAATAAAATTTCGCGCGTTCCACGCGCTTCAAACTTTACCTCAGTGTTGTTCTCATTATCAATATCTTTCCATAGCAACTTTCGGAGAAGAACAGCAGCGAAAGCTGAAAACTGTTTACGAATTATCAGGCAGGTAAAAGATTGGCTTTCGAGAGGCATGTAGATTTGGGTAATTCAAAGTGTCTCGATGCAGAGTATGAATGCATGTTTTGACATGGAAATCGTACTTACTGAAAAATTTCTTCGCGCTTAGAGTATTCTAATATCATGAGTAGCATATACGGTAACATTCGTAGTATGCATTTGTCCTTACACTTTTTCTATAACGAGTGCAATGCCAAAGCCAAAATGTCATTAAATAATGATAATTTCTAAGCACGGAATTAATTGAAAGATTTACCCAAGATACCACCATTTTGCATCTACGCCACCTTACCTAAACAAGAATTTTTCAAAGGGAGGAGTTATTACCCCGCCACTAAGACAACACAAATTTCTTTTACAGTAAACCAAAAATAAGAATTTTACTAAGTTGTGAGTTTTCCAATATATAATCGATTCAAAATTTATCAAAGATAGCATTATTTTACATGTAAGCCATCGGAAATGAACAAAAATGTCTCAAAGGGCAGGGGAGCCCCTCCCCTAAGACCTCCCCAAAGAAATCATCTGCACAAGGCGACAAAAGACGGATTTGCTCCGGGTTCAAACTATCACCTTCTGTAGTTCCCCCGTCACCCACCTCTTCAGGTGCCACTGTGCTTTTTACGGTATTATATCAACAATACCGCGATGCTAGGTTGCGTCCTCTTGCTTGCATATTAAAGTCTAATAACGTTTTCATTTTGGAAAGACAATTGTCTCCTGTGTTTAATGTGTTTTTGTTTTTTTTTGTCGGTCTATTATCATATGTTCTGAGCATTGTCAGTGACAACGACACGTTACTATATTTATATATAACAACGATAAGCCCCCCCCCCCCCATTACCCAGTCAAAAACAGCTTCCCACGCATTTGAAAACAACTCACTATAAAAAGCTCTTAAGCAATTTAAAAAAATCAATATTATTCTCTCAAAATTGTAATTTACAGTATAAAATTTTCTTACTTGTAAATTTCTAAAACATGAGATATAAAAATTGGGAATGTTAAATGCAACTTAAAATACCTAGAAAGTGAAATTTCCTGCAATATGGGAGGCATTTTTGTCAAAATTTTCTCGGTACGCTCCGCTATATTTGACATCAAATTTCAGGCGATATGAGCTGAGGATGACAAAATATATATTCAAATACTGTAACCAATGGCATTACCAACACATTTCCGTGTGGAAAATCTGCAACAACCATTACAGAGCGATTGGCAAGGGGGGGGCTCATACTTTTTTAGTCGGAAATGACTTATTATCACCATCCCACCATTTTTATCCATATACCACCCCTTCCAACCAAAGATATCTTGCATGAATTGGAAGAACAGCCTTTCCCAGCAACTTGAACTAACCATGCTAGTGGGGTAAACATAACTCCATTGAGCCATATTTTTCGAAACAGTCAATTTCTTATATTGACTTGGCATTTGAAGGGTTTTCAAATGCATTTTCAGACAAAATTTCATGACAGCCTTGACAAAATTTGGGGGGTGGGCCTGTGCCCCTGGGCCCCATTGGGCACGACGCCACTGGTCTCGCTGGCCGTATATGGCCCGCGGGCCAGAGCTCCACCCGTGTTAGAGGTTAAGGGAGCGGGTGAATGATCGCTGTGAAGAACTACACTTTCTTGTGTACGCTATAGGTTACATGGCGAAAGTGGAAAATTTCCCTTAGAGGGGACAGTCTCCCCCTACCAGAACAAGGCACCCACATAGCACATCTGTATAGTTTATTTTTTCACATCGTCTCCAAAACAAGGTAAATCAAGACGAATTTTAATCATACTACAGCACTAGATGAGCTGGTACAGCAAGTATTTAATTACACAATACGTTACTTTAACATTTACAAAAGTTCTTCTTTTGACATAAATAATATATATTTTGTGCTTTTTGTGATGAAATAACAGGCTGGTATCAGATGCGGATAAAGGAAACTCGGTCAGAGGGGCGAGGATGGCCTGTATGGGTGCTTCGAAGTAGGGAGAGCAAGGGAATTCTTTCAGAGGGTCCGAGAATGGCCTGTAGGGGCGCTTCGAAATAGTTAAATAC
>WURT03658824.1:1460-60980 GCA_009936505.3 Holothuria glaberrima
CATACACTCAGACACGCAGCTTTAAATTTGTGACACTCAGACACGCAGCTTTAAATTTGTGACACTCAGACACGCAGATTTAAATTTGTGATGAAAGGTGAAGTTAAATATCTCACTAATCATTAAATTGGGACATGAGAAAACAAGTTATTTACAGTTCTTATCCCGAAATGTTTTCAGTAACCAAAGAATATGCACGTAGCTGACATCGACACTGATATAAAAAGGTCTCGTTTCACCAGATTCCTTAGTAATTGGAGACATGACTGCACAAAAGGACACCTGAACAGAAATGGCGATTAGAGATCGAAAGGTTTTACACCAATCTTCACAGAACCCTTCATTGATTACATTTAGAATACGGCAGACTCATGTTTCCAGTTTCTCAACAATAAAGGTAAAGCCTCATATTAATGCTAATTTAAAGCAGCTTTCTAATTTTCATACTCATGCCACTTTTACATATCGAAAAGGACATTAAATTCGAATAAACAGCCACAGGCGCTATAAGCAAGGCTTATATTAGGCGGGCGCCGGGGGCTTTTTACCTCGCGGTTCGTTATGTTTTGCTCCCGGTCTGCTAAAAAGTAAGACAACCGAGAGTCGGCAATATTCTGTTTTTAACTGACGCCCGCTAAAGCTTCGTTGTTTGAACGTATCACACATTGTATAAATCAAGAATTGCTAAAGGCCACTCCTGGTCAAGAAATAGTTGCTTCCGGTTCTGCCAGAAAATAATACAACCGAGAGCTACTTTTTGTCAACTTTGGCTCTATGTCCGCTTAATTTAAGGCTAGGCTGTAAGGCAACGTTTGTTTGGGAAATTTCCCTAACAATATGCTTGTGGTTTCACTATAGTTACACTTGTAACGCATAACAAGCTCTACTTTGAACGTCTGAAACTTGTTTCTGGTGTAATTATTTGTTATGTACCTAACAGACACACTTACGAAAGAGATCACATTTCGGTCACGGGGCAAGTTAAGCTGTTTTCACAAGGAAAGCAACGGACGAATGGTTCCTTCTAAGTATTTTGTCTCTAAATATGAGCACAGATTCCAGGCAGAAAAACGCTGTCTTATGTAAAGACTGATTAATAATACTCTGTCACAATCAGTAGTTTCATATTACGAATAATACTAGCTGCAAATGTAATGAAAACGAAAGAGGATTTTTGTTTTTAGGAATTTCCAGATGTTGCAGGGTGTAACTGTTTTGCCATCATTCAGGCATAATTGTTGTTTAGAAGCAAATCGAACGGAGTATGCAAACTAGAATAAGTTTTCCCTCGATGGGGGTCAAGCGGGTTCAACTAGCCCAATTTTGAGCCAAGTCTGTTTCCAGTGGCCAACATTTCGGACCAATTCCGAGTCCGGTCATTTGACAATGTAACAAGGCAAACGAATGGTTTCTATTATCCATGAAAAGATATCACCACTAAAAGTTAATGGAAAACGTCATTTAAGAAGTCAACTTCATATAGAATGGCTTACACTGCAATTTAGTTGACTGTGTGTGTGACCATTCACGTAGTAAAATGTGCACCAGTAATAAAAATAATATAGCAGTAAGTAACATTTGTGATGTAACTTTCATTTTTCGTGGAATCGACTGGACTCAACCTCAAGCCCAGTTCAGCTCCAGCCAGTTTCGTGCCAATTTCGATTCCACGGCCTTCCATTCTAGGCCAATTCCGGGTCCAGTAAAAATGGACTCGATTACGGAACTGAGTCCGAGTCCCGGACTCGGGCATCATCACCGCACGCACCTGCAATTGCCTTCAAGATCGAACGTTCACGATTTGAGTTTCATTTTCATGCTGATGTTGTCACTGGCGTAGGAAGCGGAAGGCTGGGGGCGCCAGCCCCAGCAAAATTTGTCGGGGGTTAAAAATGCTTTAGCCCCCCTCCCACTTTCCAAGCACGAAAATCCGTTATTTGTCTCTTCTGTAAGAAACGTCAAAAATTTGCAGTAATTTACCTTAGAATTTGTCCAAACTGATGCACCAGATTGCATCTAAGGACCCTCAAATATCCAAAATTTTCCAACGGCCTGAGTTATGTCAAAAATGTGCAGTAGTTAACCTTAAAATTTGTCCAAGATAATGCACCAAATTGCATCTTAGGACCCAAAAATATAAAAACATACTCCAAAGGGCTAAGAAAAATCAAAATTTGCAGTAATTTACCTTTAATTTTTTCCAAAATGATGCACAAGATTGCATTTTAGGACCCTCAAATATCAAAAAATTTTCCAAAGTACTAAGAAATGTCAAAAATGTGTAGTAGATTACCTTTAAATTTGTCTAAAATAATGCACCAAATTGCATCCAAGGGCCCTCAAATATCAAATTATTTTTCTAAAGGACTAAGAAATGTCAAAAATGTGCAGGAGTTTACCTTTAAAATTGTCTTAAATAATGCTCCAAATTGCATCCAAGGGCCCTCAATTTTTTCTAAAAGATTACGAAATGTCAAAAGTTTGTAGTACTTTACCTTAAAACTTTCCAAAATGATGCACCAGGTTGCTTCTTTGGACCCTAAATATAAAAAAAAATTCCAAAAGACTAAGGAATGTCAAAAATTTGCAGTAGTTTACCTTTAAATTTGTCTAAAATAATGCTCCAAATTGCATCCAAGAACCCTCAAATATCAAAAAAAGTTTTCAAAGGGGAGGGGGTGTTCCCCTCCCCTTAGAACCCTTCCCCAGGACGGTGGTACGAAACAAGGTTCAGCCTCCCCCAGTCTTGAAGAGCTTCCTACGCCTACGAATGTTGTAGTCCCTTAAATGCCTGACAACCCATTGCAGCAGTGCAATGTGAATGGAACATATATGGCTGTGTTCGTATCGTGTATACACAAGTAGTCCATTAATGTTTTATACCAACGATAATACCACCGATAACGCCCACTGTGGGCTGGGGTTGTAGAATATGCCCACGGCAATTCCCGCCTGTCGTAAGAGGCGACTAAAGGGAAGGACTTGCACCGTATTTGAACTGTATTTGAAACCCAATTTGAACTTGAACCGTATTTGAAACCGTATTTTAACTTTACTGTTTTATCTAGTTGACACCATATAACACATTCGTGTTGATGTGTCGTTAAATCTGATCTAACTATACCAACGATAATGCGCATGAACTAGCCTAATTATCACGTCTCTGAGAAAAAATTTCACGTGACCCTTAAGAACATCTTGTCATTGTTTCAAAAGTCACTCTTTTTCCAGACAGCCAGTTGACAAAGAAGGGAGAAAAGTCATTTTCAGTAGCAAATGACGTTTCCAACAACCTAGCAATTTCTGGGAGCTGACTAATATATGGGAGTCTTAGTTTTCCCACAGTCACCGCAGACTTACGTTTTAAAAATTAACTACGATAGAGAGGGCGTACTTTCTCTTTATCTCATTTTGCAGAAAATAATAAAAGTGTATTGTCAGCCTCTATACCCGCAAGACATGTAAAGAACAGGCCGGAGCGCAACTAATGCAACTGACGTTTCCATATTTGATTGAATTTCGTACTCACTTCAATTTTCTCATTTGATTATCCGTGTATAGTTGATCATCTATTATTTAAACCTATATTCTGATACTTTGAATAGCAGAGTGTGAGTCTGAGTACTCAAAGACAATAATTATATTACATGAAGTGCAGAAAACTTAGTCCGAAGCAACTTTGACCTGACTTGCAGTTCGTCCTACATTTTATTTAAAAGGCAATGGTTAAAGTATATTACCATACAGAAGACACTCATAGTTGTGTGAACTATGACTGCGTTGTTATTCATAGCTTTATTTGCATAGTTATTGATAGATGATACAATTCAAAGCTTTGTTTCCTGTTCATACTTTCAGCGCATATTTCTTATTCCTCCTTTGTGTCTCATGTTCCCAACGATTGCTTGAAAGTCTAAAGAACTGTTTTGAAACGAAAGTCTGCAAATCCAACCCTCGGACCTCAGATAGAAACAAATGACAAAATATACATACAAAACAGCCCTATTGATTATCACAAAATTGTCCGTAATTTCCTGTTTATTGGACATAGTGTTGCTTGTCGTGACCTCAGTTCAACAGAAATTGAACCGTGTACCGAATAAAAGAAAGGGTATTCATTTAAAGTCTGAGTATGGAGTCTAAGTATTGTGTTAGCTAGGTCTCCGCACAACTGGCCAAGGCTTAGGCTACACAAGTCTCTTTTGGACAGACAAACCAGGCTCTACAGATAGCTGGTTAATCTGCGCCGAAAGGGCGTCTTTCTGGAATTTGCATGCCAAAATATACTTACCTGTCTACGAAGCTATGGAGGAAACCACCAGTAGCGTAAGGTAAGGGGGGGGGTCCCCCCACTTGTCGTCCTGGGATGGTCGGTCGGTACATTTGCTGATCTTGTCGGTACATCCGCCGACTGTGGAACTCAACAGGCATATCGTAAATATGCTCAGAAAGTATTCCACATGGCTCTATATCAGGTTCGTAGGCAGTAAGTTCTGTAAAAATTCTTTCTATAACTTCAAAAAATTTTCGCGCGCTACGCGAGCTTTCATCTTCAGTTCTTTCTAGCTGTAATGCTTGCCAGTTCCAACATACTGGATTTATTAAATGGTTAATGGTTCCACGAATATTCTAGTCGTGATTCAATAGAAACACGAAAATGAAACGTTGCGAAATTCTTACCTCTTTTCCCTATCTTTTGGAAGATTCTTCAACCTGACCATCGTGGCAAATATATGTTGTAGGGAAAAAGATTTTTTAGTTTCGTCTGGGAGCCTTAATGGGTATGATGAAAAATGTACTACCCGAAGAAGGCCATGCACCATCAAAATTTTAGGTTTGCTCATTAGAAGGGCAGATTTTTTAATAAAAACCAAAACTTTTACAACTTTTCCTAATGAAAACAAAAATATGAAATCTTTTTCAATATAATCCCAATTTTTTCGCGCGCCTTATATTTTGCGATTGGCATCATTTCAGGAACCTATTGCATCCGTCGGGGCCTTAGAGTAGCTGGCAGCTAGTCAGGGCGCTTGGCCCCCATGTCAGTAAATCAAAGCGCCATCCCTGACTGAGTCTGCATGCAGTTTTTCCTTTGGGCAATGATGTATATCCCCAATTTTCATAGTAACTCCAAAAATTGAAACATTTGGCACTATTTTGCATCTGGCCCTCCTCCTCTTAGACTGCTTACCAGGATAAGAGAAAAGTTTTAGGCCAGATGCCCCCCCCCCCACTTCCAAAATCAAATCGACGTCCCTGATTATTGGTATTTTGTAGTTTTATGAACTATGAAGGTATGAGAAAATAATGCAAGATTAAATGTGGAAGGGGGGGTGGGTCACCGGTGCGTGGTGACTTGTTAAGTGATAACCCTTTGGCAAAATGTCGGTACATTGACTATATGCTATCGGTACATTTACCTTATTTTCATCCCTGTCCCCCACCACTTCTATCACCCAAGTTACGCTACTGGGAACCAGCACCAATTTTTCAATTATTCTCCGTCAAAATTATTTCCTCACCTTTTAAAATATGTACAAAAGAGGGATATTTTAAAAATTTTGACTAAATTTTGAAATGAAACATGGTGAATAACCCATTTATTTGCTCAGGGCACTTTGCTCGTGGTAAGAAGTTTGCCAGATAGTGTATGAGCCAAGTTTGGTCGGTAACGCTATGCAAGTCTTGCATTAATTGATTGCGGAAAACCGTGTTGAAGATGCTTGAAAAGTTCAAAAAATGAATTTCGACCAACTTCTTTCCTTTTCGTTAGGCATTGAACTATAACGTACGAGTGTACGTGTGACATCGATGCTTATAACTCCCCTTTTATCGACAAAATAATTTAGGTCACTATTTTCAATAATAGCTGCCATTTTCAATGAAAGCAATATTCGGCTGATGATGGTTGAACGTTAAACGTACAGGCGCGTATCCAGGGGGTATTCGGGGCGCGTGTCCCCCGGGTAGGAGGGGAGAAGGAAGAATGAGAGAGAAAAGAAAGGAGAAGAAAAAGGAAAAGAAAGAGGAAAGAAGATAAATGAATAGAGGCGAGGAGGAAAAGAGAAGAAAGGACAAAAGAAGGAAGAAAAAGGGGGAAAAGATGAGGGAACGGAAATGACGCGTATGATGATATGGTAGCAGCGGCGTAGCTAGATGCCTTACTGAACTGCCTGTAGATGTTCCCGACTAGCTTATTCAGCCTGTCAGCTGATTCGTGGAGGATACAATCGTCAGCAACCCGTGTGATGGGAGCCTCAACTTACTCTTTTGAGAGGTCCCGGTGGGACGTGGACATTTTGGGGGAACGTTTCCAGAATAGCCGTAAATATAAGATCCCCTATTATTACCGTTCTCCCTTTTAACATCACGCTATTCTGCAGGATTCTGGTTCACAAAAAATCGACTTTATGTCAAATCCTTATGAAATTTCATGTAACGACGAATCTGACATTTTATAAATTAGGGAATGGCTCATACATTTCGGGATATATGTAGACAGTGGCGTCGCACGGGGGGCACGGAGGAGCGTGCCCCAACCGAAAAGTTCTGAAAATTTTAAAATAATCCCCCAAAACATTTAAGCTATATACTTCTGTAGGGTGTAGGGTGGGGTGTGTTTTCTGCCGAATGATGGATCTGTTGTCATCATTTTTTATCACAAACGTTTCTCAAACTATCAGAATTTTCGCAAATCCTTCGCAAATTATCAAAATTTTTGCACGCTCAGTGCGTTTCAAACCTTACCCCGATGTTGTTCTTATTATCAATTTCTTCCGATAGCAACTCCCAGAGAAGCACAGCAGCAAAAGCCAAAGCTGTTCCGAATTACCAGGTAAAAGACTGGCTTTTTGAGTGACATATATGTTTGTTCGGCAATTGCACATATGTCGATGCAGATTCTGAATGCTGGTTTTGTCATGGAAATCTAAGATAACAAAAAATTTCAGCCCGCTTTGCGCGCATGCGTCACGGCTTGCATTCCATCTCATGGCCATTATGAAGGTAATAATACATGGTACCGGTACTATTCTTATCACAACAATTAAAAAAAAACAGAGATTCATCTCCAAACATCTGTAGGGTCCTTGCATAAATATGGAATTTTTCAATCCAATTTGAAGCATGATGTGGAAGGTTGGAATTAAAAGTAGATGTATTTGCCGTAATACATTTTTCAGAAAGTTTAACTGAGCGCTTCCTGCGCAGGCATTATCGGTATAGATGGTGACTTTCAATACACTTACGACGAAAAAGCATTCTGAAACGCGCTTGTTAGTCCTTCACCCATTTTGCTTTACCTATCAGGAAAGTATAATATCACCTTCCTGCACCTCTCCTTCCCGCCCATTCCTCATTGCTGGAAGCTGAGTTGACAAGAGTAGTGTTAATTTATGGGCACATTAGATAGCGGGAGGTGTCGCAAGGGTTTAGGAACCGGCAAATCTATTCCAAATACCAAAGTAACAAGGAGCCAAATTCACCTAATGTTTTACACATGAAGCAGTAACAATGACACAAATGTACATTGGGCGATGGCAAAGCGCACCAATATATTATATCGTAGAACATTTGGATCCCCGCATACGGATAGATTTCTGAATGTATTCAAAAACCATGGAGTATGTCATGACATGCACCTAGTATTGTGTTAGTGACTTTCATTTCAAGATTTCAAGTTTAACTCAGAAATGGGTAGAACCGAGGAACCCATGCCCATTCATTGCCAAAAATTTTAATAAAGGTAACAGTTTGCGACAGTTCTTTACAGTTTCTTTACGTCAGTCATGATAACTAGAGCTTTTACACTGAATAAACGCAACTTAAAGTGGTTGAAATAAATCCCATTAACTATTTTAAGACATTTTATATAAACGTATTACTTTATTTAGATTATTTTACATTTAATCTTGCCTAGCTCCCTTTCCTTCATTTCTTTTATCTTTTATTCCTTTCGAAAAGTCCAGAAAAAGTTAGGAAGAACGCATATTTCCCCCTTGTTCCCACCCTTAGTGACTTCCCTTGTACCTATATATGAAATGGGACAATCCCATACAAACCTTTGAAGGTTCCATACAACTTTCCATTTGGTTTTCTTCGTTTTGGTTTTAGGTATATTTTTGCTGAAGTGCGGTGTCGCTGTTTTCTTCTTTGTCATTTTTATTTATACCTTGTTTGTAGATTATATACTCTTCACACACTAATACTTTATTTTTACCTCTCATGTTTCACAGCTCCTCTACCATCCGAATGTTTACAACTAGCATGTCTGTGCAGATCAGCGATCTATTCAATCATGTAGTACCCCTTTTTCCCCACATTATTGGCCTACTTATATGTAAAGGACGTTAACTGGATAAGAGACTGCATTACTACTGTAGGAACAAACTCCATGCGTATGTGGTTGTGACAGATACGAGTCAAGTTGAAAGAGAATCTCTGCACTAAATTTCCTGTTGCAAGTGTTAAAAGCATAAACTTCCCCTTTTCAGTAAACTTTTATTCAAAGTAGTGGCCCAAGATAACTTAATTTCAGGGACAATTGGCTTTCTCGAGGCCTCATCATGCAGGATCTCGACGGATCAGAAGTGCGAACATTTTATGTAAAATTTAATTCTGCACAAAAAAATGTACCTCACTTTAGTGAATTGTATTCTCGGACGGGTTCAACAAGATATTCAAAATACAAGCGGTATGGAAATGACATTCATGTTTTATAAGTATTTTATGGAACTGTGATGTTTTGGTGGCCTTCGACCCATGGCTTTTTACTTGAAGTATCAGACTAGTTTCATTAACCGGGTATATGCTTTTAACTATGTACGTGACATTTCCAGGTAGGAATAATTACCGTCAAAGCAATGGCAGAAAGATTAACGAACAGTACAAAAGAAGAAAAGTAAGTCATCAAACAGAAACGTTGAATATGAAAAATAACTCGAACCAGAGAGCCATTCGGAAGTGGCAGTTGGTTCCTTTAAAGGTAAGTATGCATAGAAAAAATTGTCTTCTGCTACTCAGTCTCTGGCATATGTACCATAACTATTAGGTGTACACTGAAGCACTTGAGAAACTGTGGCGGTGAAGCAAATGCACTTCTGATACAACCCTTCTAATGATGGTATTGTTTCTGGTGGTGATCACTTGTCATTCGGAATCACCGAAAGTAAAACTTTGAAGCTACATCTATAAGAGAAACGTTGACGGATCTATTCCAGTGCGGATCGAGTCCAATATTTCTTCCGTTTTTGGTGGAGGTCAAGGTCATTTGAGGTCATTATGGTTTGAAATTCAAAAATCTCATCAGCATATATGTCAAGAGTGGTACCTCGACGAGTGGGTGAATTGCATGCGGCTGCCATATACTGGGTGTTATTTATAAAGGGGATTAAAGGTCATTTACAGTAACCACCTGTAATACTGTGCATACTTTAAAATATGGTATATTGACGACGAAGACTGCATTGATTTAGTGACGATGAGGACTTTAGAGAGTCGTATAGGTCCCTGCTTCATAAATCGTTTTCTGAACAGTCTTTATCACGGCACCCCTTGTTCCATAAATCCGTGATTCGTCATCTGACAGGAATATGTCACCTGATCGACAGGTCTGGGTTAAAAGATTGTTATAGATAAACTAGGCGGGCTATGGAAGCCTGGTGACTACAATTTAAAATATTCTTTAACATTCGGGCATTTTTGCAAGAAAATTCGTACTCTTATATTGCCTTAATTTGTTTAGGTTATAAAATGTCGAGAAATACATAAAATAAGATTCAGAGGCGTCACAAGAGTAGCGCGTGTGTCAAAAACTAGAAAGTTACTTACTTGCTCAATTACTCAAAATTTCTCTAAGCAGTTGTTGGGGAAATGATAACTTCAGGAGTTAAAATTTTCATTAGCCTTTGCATCCACGTGGTAATCTGTCTTTTTTATGTATCCTCTCTTTGTCTCAACACACTCAACAATGTATGACGTAAATGAGCCATGCAAACCTTACGTTACCACTTACTGTCTACCAAAAGCAGTCCCTTGCAATCGATAGCGGACTACCCAGTTTCTTTTATTGCTCAAAATCGAGTTTATCAGGTAATCGTTGGGTCTCTAGCGACTAGTGGCCGTATTGTTAAGCATAAGCTCTATTTTTAACTCTAGGTCTGAGACTAACTGGGTAATCTATTCTTTTGCAGCTTTAGTGCGATTTGTGTTGTAAAGTGTGACACTTAAACCTTATAATCGACATGAGGGATATACATATCCCTTTTGGGACAGTTAAAATGAATTTTCTCGTATGTCCACAATTTTAGAAATTACCAGTCCAGTTGTAGCCCTCAAAGGAGACACTTCCTAGACTTTTCCATATTTGCCAATGGCTAGCCTTGAAATAAACATGGATACTGAAAACTAAGACTTTTTGTCAACAGTTTGTGCACAAATTTGAACGGGGTTTGTTATATACCTCTCCTTTTAAGCCCCTATGCAAATTGTCGTTATAGAGATAATATTTTATTTGGACTCAAGGTATTGATTTATTTGATTGGTTTGAAGGGCATGCAAATCATTTTTACCACTCTATTAACTTCGCTTTTTACTAATGATCAGTGACTGAAATAGCCATCCTTGATGTTCTTCAAACGTTCGTGTCATCATGCTCTTCGGACCTCGGCCTATTCCACACCCACTGACACGTACATGTATCTCAATTACACCAGTTTTCATCTTAAAAGTATTAAACATTATCTTGTGTGTAGTCAGTGTTCAGGATTAACTACATCTGTTCCGAACCTATTTTGAAAAAGCAGATCCATCAAATCACTGGTTTCTTTCTATCATCTGGTTATCCCCCTCCCCACTACTGGACCAAAGAAACGTAGTCACTTACAACTTCCTAAGTACCAGATTAAACTTCAATCTCCTGTATTTCTTTCGTCACTAGCTACATTCCAACTATTAATAGACAGATAGGTATCCTCAAACATGACTTTGAATTCTTACTGGGAGATAGCACTTCTTTTATTTTTTATAGGGATTTCTGAAATTGTAGATTGACCAAGCTCTGCAAACATCTTTGATAAACTTTGATAAACTACTTTCAACAGCCTTCCTTTCCAACATTTGGCCACCCCCCCCAATTCAAAACGTTGCTTACTTCTTCAAGACTCCCTGCAGATCGCTGTACAGGAGGTGGCAACACAGGCTGCAAGAAACCTATACATGTCAGATTCATTCCCACATCACTTTGGAAACCGACGTTTTCATTCCAATTGTTACGTGGCCCAGTAAGCTCTGCACTCTCTTGCAATTCCTGCAACTTATTTTATATTTTTCACTGTACTGCTTGTAAGTTAAGTAATTACACAGGAAAAATAGATAACCTGCCGTGTTTTCCAGGACATTTAAACTATTCTAACTATTCACTTCAAAACTGAAAAAGCATTCTTGAAGGCTCTAATTTCACTTCCACAGCTTTACGTAATTATGGAGAAGTTCAATTTTAAAGGCGTCAACAAATATTTAGGACTTCTTACTCAGTATCAGTTTTGCAAGGTCTGACTGACCTCTTGCCTTGGGTCAGTCAGTGCCCTTTATGCCCTTGGTCGGTTAGTTCTATACGAATTTCTTTATTACGTCTTTATATGCCGCTTTTACAACTATCTCAGTTTCGTTACAGTTCATGCTGAGGAAGATTCTAGGGGGATCGAAAAACTTCAACACTCAATTTCGTTTTATCAGGATTCACTCGCCGTCAATTATGAATTGTGTGCCTTATATGTCCCCCTCTCTCCCTCTCTTTCTCTCGGACATTCTCCCCCTCTATATATTTATATTTCGTATATATATATATATATATATGTTAACGGAAATGCTGTATAACAAAAGTACAGAAATGAATGGCTTGATCTCGAAAGAGATACGTGACAGCAGTAGAGGCTTGAAAGCCATGAAAGATTTTTTGCAAATCTTTCGAGCAATACTAGCTCTTCTTCAGTGCTTAATTACAAGAGGGACAAGGAGTGTACAAAACTTACAACTTTTAAATTGTGAGGACAACGGATCTCACTGATAAGTCAATTAGGACTATCATTTATATATGTAATACACACACACATATATATATATATATATAAATATGTATATATAAGCATGTAAGTTTGTGTTTTGTGTGTGTAGGGTTGTCAGACCCCACATACTGTATGTTCGACTCCCGGTATTGGAAAGGGGAAATTGCAGTGTCCACAGCAAGATGCAAGATGTTCATTTGCACGTTGTGAATAACTTTACTGAAACCCCGCTACGATAAGGAGGACGAGAGAGGTATGGCTTGCACCATTTCAAACAACGAGCAAGATTTCAAAGACTGACCAGATGTGGTGTTCGCGAAAGGTTTCTTACGTGGACCCCATTAACCCCTACGGGTTTAAGAGCGCTTAAGCGTAGCCTGTAAGTTCTCCATACAGACCACTGCTTTTATACATGTAGAGACATTCCAAATGCGAGTGTTGCTCTTGCAGGAGACGCACACTTGATTCAGAAGTGAGCTGCATACGTTATTTTGCAGTTGAATTAGAAAGGGTATCGGGTGTGGGCATAACTTTTTTCGGCCAAAAGTAAAAGCATGTATTAATTTTAGCTGTTAGTGATGGGGTAGGAGTGAAAATGAGTTCAGGCGAGTACCCTGTGTGCTCTCTTAAATTTTGTTCCTAATGATCCGAAGAGTTACATCTGTTTCTCAACACATTCGTTTCTTACTTGATACTTGGATTTATGTGCCAATGATTGTTCAGCTTAATGATGTCATAATATCGATTACAACAGCTGTTTCCTTGACTGCATGATTTAAAACAGGGTCATTACTAATCTACATATTTTGAAGGTAGGATGAAATTTTTAAGCACAAAAAAAAAAAGAATGTATCTTTTCACTTTCAGTTATATAGGTTACCCTGCTTTGAATGACTATGGAAGAAAGCTTTTGGAGGATAGATCATTACCTTGTTCCCCCCTCTTTTTCACCGAAGGACATTCTTTTACCTCGACGAACCTCTTCACCGTTGGTAAAGGCTTACTCAAGAAAAAACGATCAAGTTGGCAGTTATTGTAATTGGTTTAAGGCTCTGCACTGGCTTACGTCAACATGTGCATAATAAGATGCGTCTCATCCCTTGACGTACTTTTTGGGGACATAGAATTATGCAAGGGGGAAATATCTTCGTAGGAAGTTCATCTATCATTTACTGGTTTATGCCATTTGCAATCGCAAGGACACGAATGAAGTTATGAAATATAAATGGACATTTGGTAGGGTATTAACCTAGAAGGTATTATGGTGCCTCATCCCCTGCACAATCACATCCAAATTGTAGGTCAGGTGAAATAATGCTGATGAGTTGATTCACACTAATTAGGATATGTGTTACTTTTCATTCAAGTTTTGAATAAATGATTAATCTTTTGTCTGGATATGTGTAGTTATCACAAGACAACTTTAACGCAAAGTTTCTCCCATCATTATGTAATTACACGTTTTATTTCTAACCGTGACCTTGCTTCATTTACAAAATATACTAAGCACGAAGGCATTATCGGATTCTGCGCATGCAGACTGAGTGATTAAGAATATTATTTTTTACCAAGAACTAATAAAATTGAAATAGTAACATACAGATAAAGTTTTTAACTTGTCATGGTTTGATTATGTCTGTATATGATACATTGAATTTAGAATATGTAGGTCGAAGGTGTAAATAGTAGTAGTTTCGATCGGAATTTAAACCAATTAACATATATATATATATATATATATATGTAACCATGTTCCATGATGATGGATGTTAACGAAAAGCTCTGTAAAGAAGAGTCCAAAATGAATGTCGAGTATTAAAATAATTTTTTTTTTAACTTAGAACAACGTAAGCAGAAGAAATTACTCAACAACAAAGTAACATGTAAAAAGGAGAGAATTATGGAAATTTTCTGGGTTTCAAACATGTATACATATATGTAGAGACAAAAGAGAGGGTCAGTATATAGAAGGAAGCCGTTGGATGGGATGGCAAGGGATGGAGAGAGTTGTGATTTGGACTTCTGATGAGTTGCTATTTTACAGACTCGGTTCATGTGTGCGTAAGGTACACTTGGGCCTGTATGATAGGATTAAAAATAAACGACACAAAATACTTGTGGGAAAATATGTAATAATGGGTGGGGACGGAGGGAATTACGTGTGAGATTTTGCCGTCTCTTTGTTGCCACCTACGTTTCAACTTAGACAGTTCTATGTGTCTGATTTCTCCTTGATGTAGGGAGATTTTGTGTTTTATTTTTTGACTCTTTTTTAATGATGTGGACTTCGTTACTTCCCAAAAAGGAATTGAACAGCCTTATTGTCACGTCATGACCGTTATTGTATTTTTTTTAATCATGTATACTTCTAAAGTGTTATGATACAGGCACAAACTTCCTACCATTAAATCCTCACATCAGAAAAGATCTTATGGTTCAATAAGATTGAAAATCACGTCACAAAGTATTTTTCCCATATCTTTTACAAGTGTACAACTTCCACAAAATTGAAAGGAGGTGGTTTTCTGAATTAATCAGTAACTTCTGAAATGTCGAAAGATTTACCTTTACCTGTCGAATTTCTCAAAAGACTACCTAGCTCTATGAATTTGCCAAACATTCAAAGAAAATGTTTTCTACTGTTACAGCTAAATTGACTGAACTGAATTAGAAATGCAACATTCAAGCCATTTATTTCTTTCCTTTAAACTATTTCTTAAAGTTGCTGTTTTCATTTTTATTTCCATAAAAACTTTATCTCTGTGATTGGAATGGCTTACTCTACGCGCACAGTAGTCATTTGTGGAAAGAGTAAAAGGAACAGACATTGATTATTGAAGAAATATAGACGAGACTGAAATTTTACTCTGGAAGCGGCAGATAATTGATCATCCCAACGGGAATATTCCAAAAAAAAAAACAAATCTCAATTAAAAATAAGCCATCTTGATTCTTTTAGAAAATTAACAAGAATGATTAAGTTATTCAAGTTCGTTTGGTTTTGAAGAAGATGTATTAAGGACAGGAAATCTCGAATGTGAACTTAGCATTCCGTCAAACTAAACGTCTTATGGAATGACCCACTTGTACTGTGGTCTCATATAAAAAAACAAATCAAATAGCAAGGGTATATCTAGGTGAGAGTAGGGATATGTTTCCTGTCTGGGAAGACATGCCCCGCCGTGGGAGTATTTTCTTTATTTCGTTGGTATAGCTAGTGGAGCGCTTTTAATTGGTTGGTCGTGGAACGTGAAATGGACGGCAATGATTCTCTAGGAAATGATTAGGCAATTGGGTAAATTTTACAAACATTTGGTACATTTACTCATATGTTTTTACGGTGTATCATGTAACTCCTACATTCGACGTTATATTGGCCTGACTTACAGCTAACTATTAACATTATTAACACCTAGAGCGAAGAACTTCCGGAAATAACCAACATAAATAGGAAAATTACTCTTTACTTCCTACGGCTGTGGTCTGAAAATGTATCATAATCATTTTCTGCGAATGATGGGTATCGGGAATGGCTTTGTTTGTAAAGATCACAGGGATATTGATAAACATAATTAGTTTGGTAATGATCACGTCAAACATCACCAAAGAAGAGAGGAAAACAATACTATTAACTTCCAAACCTTGAAAGATGACGCATCAAACGGTTCAAAGACAGATGAGTTAGTTAGTTAACTAGTTAGATGAGGTTAAATGGCCCAGTTTCCAACGAATTGGTTCAAGTCGAGCCGGCCACGACCTTTTTTTCCAGTTGTGGCTCACTGGCTTGATAGATGAGACACCCTTAGTACACCGTGGGCCAGTACTGGCCAAAACAATGCAAACAGGACGTCATTGGAATATGACGTAATCATAGTTGATATTTTTGGTGGTGCAACTAACCATCTAAAATGAAATGAGAAAATTATCTTTTTAACCTCCCACTTTAAGTATGATGAGGTTTGTTAATATTCCTTGTTAACCAAATTTGATAAGTAGGTTATCATAAGTTGGATTACTTTTTACAGCAAAAAAAAAAAAAAAACTGTAACTTCACCCTGTTTCAAAGGGAAATATTGCGTTTGTTTTACAGAGAATTTCCACATTTGTCATAACCAATCTTAATAAATACAGGGTGATAGACAATCCAAACTAAGGCAGTACAGTAGCTTTCTTTTCAAGAAATAAAGCTCTCACATAAAGTAACGTGGTTTTTTGTTGCACAAAATTAATTTGCTCACCCAAACTTTCAAAAATTCAGATGATGCAGCATCCGTTATTCTTGTAATACATAATATTTTGAGGAGATAAAGCCATTGCTAAAATTTATCGGTGGAACTGAACGGTTTAATAATGATTGAAGGTATTTTCTTTGTATGCCATGTAGGTACATTTTAAACGCAATATTTACCTTTTAATAATAGGCTCTGAAGAAATACACTGTATACTGTGTTTAATTTCAGGCTTTTTATTTCCATGACGTGGAATGTTAAGGCAAGATAGTCATAAAACTAAGCAAAGACCAATAATTTATTATATACATAATACAGTCAAAAGACGCCTACCAATGAAGGCTTTTCATACGGAATGCCATTCGTGCTGCTGCAAGTAAATTAAAACGTTTTAAATACCTGAAAAATGCCTAAAGAAATAACAATCAACCGAATTCTTACTTGCGACTTGCAGATATCTCATCATCATATGACGGCAAATCAAGTTCATACATTGGAAGTTGCCCTTCATATGATTATATATATATATACATACATATAAATATATATATATATATATATCTTTATATATATGTATATAATCTTGACAATCCTGAAGAAAGAACTATCGTTATTTGGGGATCGCTCCTATAGTCCTTTATCGTACTTTCAGGCCTATCCCATTCGATAGCCTTCTCGGTTCAATAACGGAAGTGAAAAGAAGCTTGGTCAGAAAAGCTTAAGCAATATAATTCTATGACCTCGTATCAACTAAGCGACGCAATTTTTATGTAAATATTCCATAGAGAGGCGTATGTACACCATTTGTGGCTGAATGAATAATACTCACTCTTCAAAACATTCAGTGCCAGTGCAAAGGTGCTTCCTGACCTTTGCATATCGATCGAAAGCCAAATAATCAAGTTTAAATCCGTTCAATTGAGTACGAATTGTGTTATTCAAATGTTAAGTGCTGTAAGTGAAAAACCAAAACGTCGGAATTTTAACAGATACAGGGAAGAGATACTGCGGGACGGGAAAGTGCCCATGTGACTAACATAATGTTAAAATGGTGAAGGAATCCGATTAAGCGTGTTTACTTAAAAGTGCAATACACAATTTGTCACCATCAGATGTGAAAAATCTTCAGTTGCTACAAATCTCGTTTAAAAAGGAATTCGGAGGCAAGTATGAACAAACCAACACAATGGGAAGATTTCCTCTGTTCTTTAGATATGTTTTATCACCTTCCATCAGGTTTGGAATGCAGGACATATCAAATAAAATATCATAACGAGTCTTTGAATATGAGGAAAGCGATACATTCGGACAAGAGTCTCAGTTTTTGAATGAAAACGTGTTTTTAATATACAAGCCGGGTCTGTCAAAATTGTGTGTACATAACAGATGGAAGGTTAAAGATAAAGTGGTAAAGCTGAAAACGTTTGTTGTACTTGTGACTATGACTAAGATACAAAGTTATGTAATGGGCACATGCACCCAACGTTCCTTTTAATATCAGACACTATTTAACTTTTTCTACAATAACTGTAAACAGAAAGGAGTCCGAAGTTTAAAAGTCTGACGCATTTTCCAAACAACATCGTATGTCTTTTTGGCGATGCTGTTCTATGATATTTATTAAAGCAGGCCGTGTCGTAATTGGTGGCACACATGCTATGCCAATCTCCATAGCAACCGAAACCATGTTAGCTCCTAACCGATTGTTCTTATTGTTGGTAGTCACAATTGATGATAAATCATTGCATACATGTTACACAAAATTTCAAATTTCCAAATTTATGCTCTCTCGACAAGATGTCCATCCACCCACAGAATAAATTCACGACTTATACATGACAACTTTAAAAATAAAATTAAATGTAAAATTAAAACGGCAGACAAATGCTATTTTAGGTCATTAAACTTTTTGTTCCCACAATTATCGGAAAATTAGAGGAGCAGAAAGCTTAACAAAGGGACGCAAAACTTGAAAACACGAAAGCAAACCTTCGTGTTTAAAAGGTTTGAATTTTAACCTGTTCCATATACACTTTTATGAGATGAAACTACATTCATGGGCAACTGCTGTGAAGGGTGCGATTACAAGAATCTTTTTATGAGTGGGAACTTTTAGCATGGCTAAGAAGACCTGCCTAAATGGGAGACTGGACACATTAAAATCATACAGCTTCTAGTAACACTCATTTTAAAACACTGGATGTGAAAGGATTACTGAGTAAACCCATCATACGAATGGTACTACCCTTTGCTGAATGACAAGTTAATATAAATATAAGTACTTCTGCCATCTCCCTGATCAACATCTAATTGCTTCCTGACATTCCCATGGAAGCTGCACCTTTATCTGTAGAAGAGACATGACCTTTATCGTAAAAACCTTTATTTAATCTAAGGTAAAGTCTGGCAAGTGTTAGAGAACGTGCTTTAATGTTCGTTTAAAATATCATAGTTCATAGTGTAAGTACGTATCGTTTTATATCGATACGTATAGTTAGGTTCAAATGTAATTTACAAAAATGTATAAATGATTCCACATTTCCGTACAAATTATTATTTTATTAGGAGAGGAAAACATGATGAAATGAGTGACCTTACCAAATGCTTCCATCTAATTCAAATGTGGAGTAACAAGTTACAATTAGAAAGGTACCCCGTAAGGATATTCTATATTTTACAATTTTTAATCCTAAATATAATTGTAGTTTTTCAACCAGTTTAAATGATAAACGGTTGTTTAACAAAGTTTAAGTGATTGACCACTAAAAGTTTATGGAATCTATCATCGTTTTCAAGCAATTCAAAAGCTTTTCACAACAAATACTGTATACCAATCAGATACTTTCAGGTACTAGGATAAAACCTTAGAAGTTAACATTTATTGAACAACTAAAGATTGTAGAAAAGTTTGCTTCGAATAGCCTTTATAGTGATCGATTTCCACATTCTTGGATACAAAACTTCTAAGATGTAATACAAAAAAACAGAGATTACATTACCTTACATTATACCTCAGGAAAATGTCTTTTGGAATGATTGATTACGTCTTATCTAGAGCGTAACTATTGTATAAAACTCTAATGGTTTCAATAAATTTGGCAACCAATACTTCCTCAGCACATGTATGTATATTTTATATACTAAGGCATGCAAATGGAATGAACAACTACGTAGTGTCAAGCACTGTACTGATCATGGTTACATGAGCTGCATCACGTATCGAAGCGTGATTTAATGCATTGCTCGAGAAGAAGAAAACAAAACGATTTCATTTATTTGAACAGAGTTTATAGTATGTAGGAATGAATGCCACGGATCACAGCATCTTAGGATTTTGATTAGATCTGATATACCAGCCTAGAGGAAATTGTGTTATTACCAATTTTTTCATAGCCTACTTTGGGGCGTTTGTATACAATCTGAATATTTTCCTGTCCAACCATCAACCCATTAGTCCTTCAATCTGAAAAAGTTATGCCTGTCTCAAATTTGTCATCTTCATTCAAACCATTTCTATAATAATAGTTGTGTAAGACACATTTTGAAATAATAGTGTTCAGACTATAGTCAGTTGGTGAAGACAATGTTAACTTACTGGCAGCTCCTTAGGATTAGAGGCAGAATTTGCCTCGATTGACCACGAGCCGTTTTATGTGGGAAATGTAAAAACAGAAGAACTCCCATTTACAAGAGATATGCTGCATTTTTAATTTATCTGAAAATGGACTAGTGACCAATGTTTAATACTACCCAGAATTCTTTGAATATTCAGGTAAGTTCTATGTAAGCAATCTGTCTTCTAGAGCACACAAAATAAGAGGAATGTAATTTTTCCAGTAATTAACATTGTTTTAGCCCTCTCTTGCTGAATTTAAAGGGTTACTGTTCCATTTACTATTTTTTCTGAGGAAAATAATTAGGATGTATGCCTCCATTCCTTGTACTGATTTCTTGGAATCGTTGCATCTGGTTATTGTGTTGTTTCTTTTCCCCATATATTACCTTTGGGGTTTGGTAGTATTTAATGTGGTCCCAAGGGACAAGTAAGAAATGTGATTCCACTTCATAATTTGGTATTTGCAAATGTATGTATCAGCTTGCCTAAAGACTTGTTTCTAAAATTATGTAGAAATAATTCGTGATGTGTATCAAAGGCAAAGTGCATAGTATTGCACCTTTATCATATAAATATTTTTCATAGAAAAATAAACACCAAAAGGTTTTATTGAAAAAATGCTACACAAATATGTTCACAACTTCCACACGCCTGGCTCAAATGGAGTCACGTGATAAGCTTACTTATAGAATCCATTTTTATTCACTAACAAATATATTTACACTTATCGACGACGATGTAAACTGCGCATCTCATTTTGATTGTAACATAGGCGCATTTTACGCAGAAACAGGCAGACCTCATTTCCTTACATGCTATCTCAGTTAAGATTTCAGAACAGAGATGACAAATAGTTCCATTCAAACAAAGATAGGTATTAAGAGGCTACGCAGCTTATGGCGCAACAACCTGCAAATATAGCCAGTGTAATCAACAAGATTTAATATGGTTAGCTCGTGTTTTAGAAAAGGCTTGACCCAGAATGTCATTGTAAGCTAATAAATTTGATTTGGTTGCTAAAGGGATTAAAAACTGGCAAGCTAGAAACGTAATCGAATTTCAGTGACAATGTAAGTGATGAAATTTATCTCATTTTGTCAACGGGTACATTTAGCGTCACGTTGAGTTGATTTCATTTTTATTGCTGAGGTTTCAAGGCCCACAGTAACACGTTTGTAATGTGAACTGTGGGAAGATGTTTCTTATAGGTTTCATATAGTAAATTGAATAGTGTTTGCATAATTGAAAGTTTGCGGTGTATGATTTGCAACCCAAGATGATTGTTTAACTATTTATTTAATTTATTATAAAGTAGAATTACGTTAATATACCCTGTACGGATCCTTAATTTAAAGAGTTTTAGAGTTTTAGGACGTATATTTTTTCATTTAAAAAAGCTTTGTTTCTTTACATAATTTAAAATTCATCTACTGCTAGGCATCTTCCGCAACTGGTTTTGAAAATTCCAAACCGTGAACGAGGCATCTTGAAAGAAAAATTGCAAAAGAAATGGAACACCTTTAAACAATGCATAATGAAATATGACAGCATGTTAATTTACCGTGAATGAAAATTGGGTAATACGTTTGAGATGTTGAGACAATGAAGACAAATTTTGTCTGCTACCAAACTGATCTATTAAAATCAGCATTTCTTTATTTCAGAAATTTAATAAAAATCTGATTATGTCAACCTAGGGATAGTTGAAATTATGCCGAGATGATGAGTTTTTCACTGTCGGAATAAGAAGATTGACTTATCAAAAGAATTTATCAGTTGACACGATCAATGACTAATTCTCCTATCGCACCAGTTTAGGAAGAACTCCGAGTTTATGTCTTAGACCGACATGGTAGAGCTACATTATGATTGCACTTTGAATGACAACATTATCAAATTACTCTAGGAAAAGAATAAATTAATGTATATTGATATAGTTTACTGTGTTACGTGTTTCATTTTAAATTCTACCAATTCTTTGAAGCGTTTCTTCGACGTTCATCATTCAAAACGTCGCCAGTACTTTGAGCTCTCAGAGGATATCTAGGCATATGTTTTCTACCATTTTCTCCTCTTCCTCGACGTTCAAGTAACGCAGTTTCAGAACCTGCTCTTCCCTCATGAATAAACCTTTCTCTATGTCTTATTGGTGACCGTGAAGGTTCCCGTGATCTTGGTCTTTGTAAATGGTCTCTGTTTCGATCCATATCCCGACTTAATCGAAGCTCTTCGTAGTCTCGGCCTTGTGGGCTCAACCTCTGGAGTAAATCTCGATCCAGAGCTAAATGACTAGGACTTATTGTACTACGATCGCCTCCGTTGCCTTTTTCTCGATCTCGTTCTCTTCGTCGTCTATCATCAAAGTCATGATCCACCAGTCTGGGACTACGTCTCATTTCTCCTGAAAACTCACGCTTCATTTGTGGGGTGACAGGATGATCTCTGTACGTTCGCTCTTTTTCTAGTTCGTGTCTGGTTCTCTCTAGCAGTTCTAAGCTTCTATTGATGTGACGAGGTTCACTATCAAACTCATAGTCCGGACACAACTCATCCGAGATATCCCGCTTTCGATGCCGTGGTCTCGGGGAACCACCTTGAGACCGGGAACCACTTCTGGACCTTGGAACTTGAAGTAAACCTGTCTCTTGCATTGACGCAGATCGATCTCGTCTGGAAACATGACCACCATCTTCAACACGTCTTCCGGTGGGCGGCGACTGGGACGGCTGGGAACCTCTTCGAAAGGTTAGAGGTTTCGGATCCATCATATCTTTTATGATATCAAACCTCCGGGGAGAATATGATCTCTTTGGACTTCGACCACCAGATGGCTCTTCTCTCGTGTCCCTTTCATCTCTGTAGGGAGAGACCGCTCTTGGTGAGACTGACTTAGAACGCTGTTGTGTTGGTGATGCTTGTTTCTCTGGGGTCTTACATCTTCCAACCAAAATTGTCGGTGGCACAATTGGACTTCGGTCTCTTCTTCTATGTAGATCATCTAGATATTGACCTTCCTTTTCACATTTATGAGGTTCATCTGATCTAGAATAACTTTCATGTACGGAACCAACCGTCGCGCTTCTGGGAGGCAGTGTTTTCTTTACGGGACGGAAGGCACTTGGTCTGCTAGAAACATCATCAAGGCGAAGTAGTTCTCGCTCGGTTTTTTCAGTGTTAGCTCTGCGTAAATCTTTGTGGGGAATAGTTAAGGCATGGATATCAGCAGTCGTTGTAGTCTGGTTTGATTTGCCCTGGATCTCGCGGAGTCTAGGAGGTCTCTTACTATCATTTGTGCGTCGATTCTCAGAACGTAACGTGTCCTCTTCAACACTATCTTGTGGCATAAGCTTACCTCTTGATTGTGAACGGGGAAGAAGTTCCGTCAATCTCTGTTTAGCTGATTCGCCGTTTCCTCCTCTTTGATCTAAGCTACTGCTCCTATGTTCCTCTGCTCTCCATACAGATGGTTCCTTCTCCGAACACTCCAAGACCGAGTCACTGTGTTGTTTGCTGGGTGGGTGCCATCTTTGACGATTATAGGGTCTTGACCTCTTAAATCCAGGGTTATCAAACATAGCATCTTGTCGGAGGAACTCTTTAAATAGAGCATCGGTCTTTTCATCTATACTGAAATCCCTGCCCTTCGGATAACAGCTAAGTCGTGATTCTCTATGTGATCGTGGCATCCCACTCGGTCCACCCCGTCTAACTCTTTCCCGAAACTTTGGTCGGGCTTCAAACTGGTAGGTTTCTGTACTACTAGCTCTTGCCATTGCATCTTTGGATGAGTCCGTCGTATCGTGGTTTTCAGCTTCCTCTTCAGGAAAACTAAAGCTATCAAATATGGCCTCTTTCTTTTCTGATGTAAACTCGCGTCGTTTAGTTGACGCAGTGCGTCTTCCCCCTCTCACCCACGTTCCCTTGTTGTTTTGGGGTTTGCTTTCATGATGATTTGAATTTGAATTTGCAAGGTCCTGCGAGGCTTTATCTGTTGTTGGACTACTGCTGTCACTCGATATGGTCATGCTGTGACTGTGTGCACTCTCAAAACTTGTACTGTCATGATCACTTGCAGCAGCAAACTGTTGCCTTCTTTTCCAGTCTAAACGCTCCGTCAACATTTCCGCCTTTTGTTCAATAGACGCATATCCACTATCGCCTTGCATTTGCTTGAGGCTTCTTATGCTTTCCTTGCCTGACTCAGCACTGTTTCGGTCACGTTCAGAAGTGTCAGATTCTTCCGCACTAACACTGCTTATTGTTTGTTCAAAAGATGTTGAAATGAACTTACAGCTGTCTTCGTCTGTCACATCAAAACTTTCTGCTCTCGACGGACTGACCTTTTCCATTCCAGGAACATCTTCGGTGTTACGACAAGAGATAACAGTTTCGTATTCAGACGACTCCGATGCCTCCGAAGAGTCCTTACTTTCTAGTGTTGCCCTTAATTGCCATAAATCAGCATATGCCACCGGATTTCTAAGGCCAGTTCCGTTTGATACCCTCTCTTTCTTATCTAGATTTACCTGTTCTGCGGAGTGCTTATTTTCAGCTGCAATCTCCGTCGGCTTTAGTGATTTTTCTTTCACAGGCAAAGAAGTAGTGGTTACTTGATTTGGACCAGTTGGTGTACTAGACTTTTTAGGTACTCGAAGCAAGGCCAGTTGACCGATCGTTTTGAATTGTATGATCGGTCGACTGATGGATTTTGCTCGGTCTTCCGCGGAATCACTTTCTCCATCTAACTGTTTCCGCTCTTTCTCTTGTTTAACAATTAGGTCGATATCTGTTTCGCTGTCTGTTGTCTCTTTCACTGGTGGAGACTTCTGATGAACCTCTTTTGTTAACTTGTTTTCTTCTTCAGTTTTACGATGATGTACTTGCGCCCTCACACGATTTGCCTCTAGGCTTGTACGAGAACCCGTAAAAGTCATGCTCTCCCCACTGCCGTGACCTCTGACCTGTGAAAGCCCCATCGGACTCCGTGGGGACTTACTTCTCCGACCATCTGGAAAACCCCTTAATTCAAGTGTTGATCTCCCTCCCTCTGAGTGCTGATCGAAGTCTCGTCCATTTCTGAAAGAGAATGAAAATGACGATAAACAAACGAAACCTGATGGGGTTTTTTTCAGTGTAACAGTAATAAAATTCTAAAATCAGTAGCAAGAGAGAGAGAAACTGACAAAGAAAGGTAACTACGATTTCAGACAAACTGTTGCACAAATATTTCGATAGGGCACAACCTACTTCAAAAACCATTGTTATTTCTTTCGAACTTGCACACATTATATTTTCCATGAATTACCCACCTTACCAGAAACTACCAAAAGTTTACATGGCACTTTGAACTTACAGATTATCAGTGGTTTCAGTCTATTGAATGGGACGCATGTAACGCTTCCTGTTTGGCGAGCGGAGACGGAAATAACCATATCCCTCAAATGCATGGAACAATAATTGAATATTTGTCATTTAAATAAGCGTCGTTTAGCTTTGTTTGCATGTAACTTTAATGACCGATGAACTTCATGAAAACTAGTAGTGCATTTGGAAGACTAAAAGAGGACTCCAGCAACGGTCCTCCCTACTTGTCAAGACTAATTTGGTGGTTGCTGCAACAAAATGTACATTCTAAAAATCCATGTTCCTAATAAGATGAAAATCATGACGTACTCGCTATTTGTATGACGTTACCCTCAAGAACTGGCCCTAATAGTGGCGTAGCCACGGAGCCTCGGGTGGCCTAGGCTTCCAAAATTTTTGCCAGGCCCCCCCAAAATTTGAAGGTTATGTGTTAAATGTCTAGTAAATATCACTGACGTATTAGGCCTATCATTTAAATTTCTATCTTTCTAAATTCTCACGCACTTCAAGTTGCCAAACTTCCCGATCTAAACAGGATAGTAAAACTCTTAGGCTATAACAGGTTTCTGTTTCAAACTTTTATCGGGTTTATGCGTCGATGCCGGAAGTATTTTTCACAACAAGAAATAGATTTCTCTGTTGATTATAGGCTGAGCAATAATACAGGGCTGACAGTTCTAGACGGAAGCACAAGCTAACGAAAACTAGTCACGGGCTAGTCACGGCTAGTTTAAGTGGAATATCTGTACTTTTTGCATGTTCTTTGAAAAGAACCATTTAGAGTTGAAAATCAACTAAGCAAGCAAATTTCTGGTCTTCGCGGATCACTATAAAACTTTGTCCCCGCCTTTTTTACATTTAAAACACATCGCAGCTCTTGGAAAAACCTTAATCCAGGGACGCACATCAGTAATACTAACTTTGTGCTCAAACTAGCCCTTCTTACAAATCGTAATGTACTAAAACTCAAAAGCATTACACTGGAAAATTTCCGTTCGGGCCCCTGGACCCCACCCATTTTGGGCTTCGCGCTCGCGGTCCACGCTACGCGTGCACAGTTTGGCCCCCAACTGTGCTCTGGCCCCCCAGTTATGAATTTCAAGCTACGCCACTGCGCCCTAATGACATAAAAAACAACTATTCGCTCATACTTTGCCCGTCTCACACGGAGAGGGGATAGTGTACACGAAACCGAGTTGTAGACGGCTACAAAAGAACGTAGAGGAATGTCCTTTACGGTTCTCTGTGTTCCTACAAGTCTAAACAAATTCTTGTCCCTTCAAGTTGAGCATATGATTGGTATTTAACATGCTATTGTCTTTTTGCCCCGTTACATGCTCTAGGGTTTTCAGCAAGTCTGCCTTATGTTAGAATTAGGGACGTGGACTTCCAATAGCCAGGTGATTAGGTATGGCGAGAGGCTTATCTCAGTCCACCGTGGGAGTCTCTATATTGAAATCATAGCTTTGAAAAGATATGGACAGTAACAAAAAAGACAATGCCATTTATAGTTTAATTCCTTATTTTGCTGCCGTATCTTTTTAGGAGGTCGAAATTAAAAAGAAGAAAGCAATCGTAAGTAACTTCGTAATCATGCATACATGGTGCACAAAGTGTAGAACAAAAACAAGTTACATGGTATCATCTTGTTACTTATATACCAAACGCAAAGCTGTCATAACAATTCTTTTTGAGCACATAAATTCTCCGGTAGGGGCTTGAGTTTCAGCCGGGATGAAATGGCAAACTTTCCTACAATAAAGTCAAGATCCATTCTTTAAGGTTTTTATGACTACATATACCGGCTTATGCCATTGCTTGAAATTGCCTTCAGATAAATGCAATTCATCATTACTAAAAACACACAAGAACTTCTTTTTTCGTCTCGGTAATTTTTCATTAAGCTTCCGTCTCTAGTTAAATCTTCCCATCTATCGCGGAAATTACTGCAAAATGTCAAAATTACATAAAAATTTCTTCGTACAACATTGCCTCTTCCTTTGCTATTATTTAGTCACGATCGTTTTCATTGTGCAGGGAACTACTCCCGTTGAATGGTGTTTAAGAATGACTTATCCTTCGGCATATCTTAGGGACAGTTTGGAGATTTCCATGGCAACCAATGAAACATATTACGTAGGAATGAGCTGCTTGTAAAAGTCACTTTAGCATCAAGGCCAGTATTATCTGTAAAACTGACAAGCAAGTTGATACAAAAGGACTTTGAGGTCGCCATGAAATATTCTAAATTGAATAAAGTGAATGGAAGGATACGATAAGGCATCAGACGTAAAGGCAAAGGCAAAAAATTCTTTAAAGATTGTACTAGATGGTCGAGGATATGTTAATGTTTGGAATTTTTTATAACATTCTTTATAATTTTATTTCGCATTCTTTTCGTCATACTTGAAAGACCAGTAATTATGATGATAACAATTTGCTCAACTTATATAAGTCTATCAAATTTACTCTTTTGGACGTGCTCATATACTAAAAGATTTTGTTGTCACGACCTCGCCGCCTTCTGATAACACATTTTAGAAAGAAAATGTATTAGTTATATGTCAAAATTATGACTTTTACTACATCTGCCTTTTTCAGTTTTCAATAAACAGTTGTGACGAAGCGTAGCTGGACTTCTATAATTCGATGCGTATGTATTCTAGTTGAAGTAATTTTGAAGGTGTGCTCAAATACCGAGTAGGTTAGTCTCATGGGTAGTTACATTTTAATGATCTTCAAAGCGTCTACCTTTTAAGTATTTTGACGTTATGAAAGCAATTTTATGTCCCACGGGGCCACATTGGCGCCATGCCGCCATCTTTGATTGCTGACGAGAACAGATAAACAGGCGTAACTTCTGTAATCATCGTCGTAAGGGAGACAACACTCATCTACTCATTTTGTCATGAGAAATCCACTTAGGGCCTAGAAGACTATTTAATGACTGAAGGGATATAATTATCCTAAATGCCTAAAAATTTGATAACATTGTGAAAGTGCCATGATTCTATTTCAAACAAGAATGTCATTTTACGTCATTGGCCTACTAATGGTAGGTGAAATAGAAGAAACCATACTTTCAGTGCCACTAAGTTATGGTGACTTCACCTCCCGCTGCACAGTTAGTGACCACATGGTTTATGGTAACCTGCCACGAACCAATTCTCGTTTGCCATTGTCACTAATAGAACTTAAAACCACACCCGAGCAAAGTTGAAAACTGCTTAGTCATTCTGTCATATTGAAGAATATTTTACGCACATGGATAGTATATAATTTAAAGAGAGTAGTTTATTACGTCAGACTGCTACAAAAAGCTTCTTTATGAGATAAACGTAGATGGTTCTTTCGCAGGAAGAAAATGTGCTTAACACTTAATTTTTACTTTCCCACATAATCACGTATCAGTGATATGTATTATCTAAGGCGCATTTGAAACTGAACAGACATTTGCAAAACACTTGCAGCTCTGCGGTTACATTTAAACAATATCAATGCTCACTTGGGTTTTGATATTTCCTTATATTCTGTGTTAATTTCTGCTTCTAAATTTTGGCAAACATTTTATCAAAGTATACACGTCTATTTTATAACTGCTGAAAGGAAGTGAGTCTTCTTGAGCTTATTACAGCATAATAAATTTCTCACACATGGACTCGTTTGTCAAATGGCAGCTCTCTCCTGTAAATCGTTATACTGGAGATAACCCAACAACCACAACAAAATATGAAAATGCTATCTTCTATTTCAAATTTGTTCGTCTTCTGAAAATAATATGACACCAACTTTTCCGTTCAGTACAAGTGCATGATTAAGGGAGTCAATGGTTATTCAATAAAATGATACACGTCATTACTATACAGTCAGTTATATAAAAATTAAGTATTCCCACACTTGCTTCTAAAAGCACCGCCAATGACGGTTAGTGTTAGTCTTTGTTAGTCTTTGTTACACTGGAGGATCTGTCCATTTTTCAAAAGTCTGCCCGAGCAATGGGATTTTGCCTTAACTCAGGAGGGGGAGTGGGTCAGGATGCAGCCCCAGGCCCTCAAGCTAGTATTCCTATTTCAATGACCGATAACGTTGACGTTAGTGGTCTCTGTAAGTCATCTCGATACTTCTAACTTGTATTTTATCTGATAACCCAAAGGTAGATAATAATAAAGAAGAAATGACGAGAAAAAACTGTAGTTATGATTATTATTCTGCCTTTATAACCCTAAAAACTTTTATTGTGATAAATTTCACGCCGTTTAGTTTCAGAGTATTCTTGCTAAAATACTGATTTTACTATAAAAGACATAATAACAGCAGTAATTATGTCCAATGGCCTGCATGGTACGGGGGGACGTTTACATGATGTTAAATAGAGCTTTTCTTTCAAAGAACTGTATCAGTATTCTTAATAATCTTTCTATGAATGTTTGTTTCCAGTCTCTGCTATATACCGTTATCATAAAATCGTTTTGATTATTGCCACTATTTCCAGGATAAGAGCCGTCATTTTATGAATAATCGAATGCCATTTGCTTTTTATTACTCACAGCAACTAGCTTTGCTGGCTGTAAACTTACGCGCAGCAAATGCTGCGTTTAGCCGGTGCATTAGTCTAATTTGCAAGCAGCTTATCGATATTCAAATATGTATACCTCTATAAATGTTAAATCGTATTAAACTGTGTTTGATATTTTCAAACTTGATGAAACGCTAGCATGTTAACTTACATGTCGTTTTTGGTGTTGAAACATTTCGATGTTTGTTTCACGTAGTCTGTCTATGTATTTGCTGCCTATCGGGTATTTGTGAGCACAGTGGTCTTTAAATGGCTCAGCACAGGAGTAATACATTATTGCACGTTGATACAATAACAAATTGGAAGGAAGCAGATCATTTTGAAAACTATGAATGTCTAACTTCAAGTGATGTGTTTTGTTTTCATCATAACTATACATTACTCCTGATACTCAATCTACTCGACGAACAGACACGCACAAATCGTCATTTTGGAAATGCAGCAAGTTATGTTACTTTTCACAGTCACACTCGATCTTTACATTGCGCTGATGATGTAATTCAAACAATATCAAAAAGTTAGGTTATACGTAAATGCACATAAAGTAATGTTTCAAATTGCTTGTCAACTGGGAAAAGCCTTCCAATATCTATACACTCAAATGTACGAAATTAGGGAAAACAACTTAAGATAAATTCACAACTCGCTACAATGGACAGACGTACATGCAATGTAAGAGAGAACAAAGCTGAACTACAAGTAACATTTGTACTGGTATAAGGTGTCATGTAAAACACTTGCCAAAAGTAGCTAAACGATAGTCAGAATATAGGTATCAAAATAGTTTCAAATTCCCTGAAAGAAAGCTGTGACGATGTGTCTTTTGAAACTTTTAAGCCCAGAACTAAGAATACGAATGATAGTATGACGTAATACGTACAATGGAAACCTACATCTCTACATACCGTACCACCCGAGAAGCTGAAACTATAGTCTATAGACGGAAAGTCTAGTAACATCTTTCAACTGAATATATTTTTATTGCATGTGATAAAGACAAACCCAAAGGAAAGCTGTAATTTGGATTGATTTGCAATCTTTAGTTAGAATGTACGTTATTCATCCCATTGGGTAGTGCCATATGTCATTAGCTCAAACATTAAATATCCAGCTGGTTTGGTGTGTGTCTCAAGGGTAATGGGGAATTTGATGGGATAGCGTGACGGCGAATTTGATGAGTTGATACCAAGGGTAGCGTTCACCCCGAAAGATTCTCAAAATTATGAGTATGTACAAGTTGAGGAGTTCTATGTAACCTTTTAACAAAACAGTGTAAAACATCTTTCAAAAATATCCACAGACGAATGCATCAGTTCTTTTAAACTCGTACGAATCTGTCAAGTCTATGTGATTTGCAATTTAATAAGTGTGTAGAACACTTGGAGTGAAAAACGAGTTTTATTTATAAAACTTTTTATCGTTCAATGAAGGTTAAAACTCTCGTTTAAAGATGAGGTAGTTTTCTTCAAAAACATTAATTTTGCAATTATATGCCTCAGTGACATTCCATTCAGCAAATACATTGACTTTAGAAAGAACAACTGAAAAGTCATCTTTTAGGACGCTACACAGTGATAAGGGCTCTTTCATGAGGAATGGACCGAAAACCTGAGAAACAAAAACAAAATATTCAAAACAACACTAAGACAAAAGCCCCACGCGCCATTAACACATAGCGCATGGGTTTCAACCTAGAAAGGACGTATTGATCACCGAGATTAAGATCTACTTGTCGGAAACCGGGTACTAGACTGAACAAACACAAAACATGACAGTGATATAGAACGTCTTTACATACTTCATTGAATTCCAATTTGATAGCTAATTCCGTAAAACGTCCTCACATTAGAAAATATTTGACAAAACACCTCACGAAATGCGAAATGTTTTGGTGGAGGTGCCAGATACATACTATTCGAGCAATGGAATATGAAATCAATAAACGACGAATAATTCCTTCTCATAAAGTAAGACATTCGGTGAACAGCTTTTCAGTGTTATGAGTCCAATGGGGCAGCACGATCTATCTAATGATGCTAGCATAATCATTTTTCATTACGTCTATGAAGGCTTTCAACGGTTTAGAATGTGCTTTATAAATTTACAGAATTCAAGTGTGGAACCTTCAAAACTCCTCCTACTTCTGGAAAACCCGATTTTTATAGCCTGTCCAGCTGAAGTAGATAATGGTGCAAGAACGTTATCAGTAAAAACTGTATGAAACGTATTGTTAATAGCATAGATTAAACCATTGATCAGTTTCAACTGTACATAAATTATGACAAAAAAAAAAACAAATTGACTTTATCAGGTTCGAGGTAACGTTATCAGGTTTTAACTACACGTGGTTTAATCTATGCAGTTTGTAATGATAACGTTCTTGTACCATTATCAGTTTTAGCTGTACAGGCTATGAAAAGAGGGTGTCTTAAAATACGTACATAAATGTAGCCATAAGTCGTAAAAGCGGTCCAACTAATGGCATGCTAAAGAGGCAGCCTTGGTTTGGAACTTACTTGCCGTCTCGTTCAGATAAAGTAGGCGTTCTTGGATATGATGTTCGCCCAATGCTACGAGTAGGCGTTCCGGCTGCGCTTACACTTTGCATATCCAGCTCATCATCGGCGAAATCCATCAGCTTACATGTAGGAGGTCTGGTCACTGAAATCGGATATAAGGAGAAAGGGTCAGCGAGAATGAAATGAGGTATGTATAGTTGTTGCTTTTTTCTTTTCATTGAATCTAAGTATGTACATGTCCATTAATTCAATGCAAACTCTGTGAACTGGTGATTACCAACGTAGCTTTCAGGATGTTCACATTTCTTTCTTACATAAAAGACTTTAAAGATAGAAATGATATAAGTCTTTCACGAGAAACTCCCCATACAATATCCTGGTAATGCTACATGAAAACTCAACACTCGTACCTCTCAAAAGCAACAAATTTATTATGACTCCAGTGATTTCTAACTTTTGTGGAAATATCAGCTTGGGGTCAAAGTCAGATAAGTACATCTGAAACACTAACCCAAATTACGTACTACACCATACTTTTACCTCTTGAAGTTACTTCCAGTAATATTCAAAATAGAAAAAAAGCTTAAGCCATGAATTTTCAGCATATAATTACCTTTCGTTTTAACTAATACTCATTTCATCTGGAGGGACGACACGGTAGTGGCAATAAATGAACTTATATGTATAAGCTGATTGACTACAATCTGGGCAAAGTACGGTAACGTATGAAAAAAGTGCGACGGTTGGAAAAGACCGTCCATAGAGCCAAAAGGTCGTCTCCCCTGAGCGATTTTACAAACTGTTTTATTAGAGAATTCGTAACTGTATTGTAAAGTCCTATTAACCATCCAATGTATGTGCAATGACTTCACTGTGCAGCAACTTACGTACATGTATCCGTTAACACGCACAGCTGAGGATCCATTGAAATATCATACATATATCTCAGAATTCAAAGGGGAAATATATTCTTATGTATCTTCACACGAGAAGTAGTACTTTAAGGCACTCTCCTACTATTATCTGGCATGTCTATTTTTGTAAACCCAAAACACACTAACAAACTTGTATTTGTCCTGTGAAAATGTGTTCTCATTTAGAGCATGGTTCATGCAAAACTTCTCTCCTGGGGTGTTGTTAACAAATTGTTTTTAACGAACTGTTGCAAGCATATAACAAGGGACAAATAACGGAGATAGGGCGCAGGGTAAATCCGAGTGCCCTGCCTGAAATTTACTTTAATGTCACTTTGCAAGCATTTATCTATACCCTTTATGATTTCATGGAAAGTAGCTTACTTGTAATGCCGTTTAACGGCACGTGAAAGCACCCTTAACTTAACAGACGACTTGTACCTGTATGGACTTCTCCTAAGGAGACGGCATTTTCCACTTCTTGGCATTGCTTGTCAAGAAACATGTTCATCGTTGCGTAAAACATGAATTTAAAAATCAACTTTTCCACGAGTTCCTTTCCACGTGATTGTACAATGAATGATCAAATTATCGTTTCACTCTTCTTGCCATCATTATTCTGACAACTACAGTTGATTTATACTGCCTTCTGAGATTTTGGAAATAGATTTCCACCCTCCCCGAAGAGTGAAGGTAATGCCAAGCAAAATGCCATGAATCTTGCAAGGGTTTACGAAAGAGCTTGACAAATATATCTGGCAATAGTTTTCTTTGATACAATTAAGGGACGCAATATTTAAAAGATGCCGGCCACAGGGAAAGTTTGGCTTGCAGATTTGACACTGTGGGTCGGTTGAAGATGTAGTGTCTGTCATGATAAAGTTTACGTATTCCTGTTCGAAAGACATTTATTCACATAGTTGCAAAGAGAATCATCTGTCTTGCCATCTTATGAAAAAGTTCTTTGCCTCAGTAATTTTAACTAATAAAATTACAAAGCAGAATATGATATGGAAACTTGATACTTACACGGAGTTTTCTCTCCTCTTTCTGTCTCCATTAGGTCGTCGCCGTATTGACTGCCTTCTTCTCCTCGAACATGTCTGTGGAAGGCACAATTGGTAGAAGATAAAAGGATTGAACATGAGTTGCATCCAAGCCCTAGGCAAGGGGTCCAAGGGCGGTGCCATCAACATTTTAAAATGCACTTTGTTGGTTTAATGCAGTTAGCATATACAACCAACGCCAAAAATATTCCCCATAGGAAGCTTTCTGGCCCATACAGAACTGTGTCTGGCTAGGGACCTGCTTAAATTATAGAAACATATTCAGCCCACAATGGGTCTATTGTTCGACAGACCTACCGACCGACCGACCGACCGACGAATTTTTCATCATTCAATGACTGCATCAATGAATTTATCAGTAAATCAATGATTGAATTAGCAAGCAATCTTCCTATACCTCAACCTATCCATCAATCAAGTAGCCAACAAAACTATAGCCGAATGTAACCTTAATTGTATGTACTTACAGAACAAATTCTCATAGTCAATTCAAAGCTACAAACAGCCAAAACAAATTTTTGAAACAATAAGATTTACCATGAAGTGAGCACCACCAGCCAAGCAGATAGAGATAGTTTGATGTTGAAAGAATTTTTCGAATAGATTACATACACGCAGTGTTTCGAGGAACATAAAACTGTCTATGATAGTAGTTACCACTCTACCACTTTGCTACATTAAATACACGACACAATATTACAAATAACTCTTTCTGCGTTAGGTTTTATGGCGCGAAAGAAACGTTGAACATGAATCGAGTGTTACTTTAAGTAAGATGAGGGATCGGCAATCATTTCATAACCTTTTTCTAAAATTCACAAGCGATTTTAGTGAAAAAAGTATTGTTGCAAATTTATCCACTGCTAAGTTCTGTGTAAGCCCGATTTTCGGTTACTGTGTATATTACAACTTAAATAACATACTATATTCTGCCATTCTCTATTCTATGAATAGTAATTTATAATTTGAAATTTCTGCTGTATTTGAACTATCAAGTTTACTTTATCATACAACTTTTCGTCACAGCCTGTACAGTAAGTTATACCAGGAAAGTTTTAAAATGAATGCACTGAAGGCATACTTCAAAGGTAACCTGGCTTCATTTTATCTCTACAATTGCTTCAGGTAAAAGAAATGCTAAAGTTTACCACTGCTGAACTATTGTTCCAATAAGGCTTTGGATGGATTGCCAGGAAACTTCAATAATATCTTAATTGCGTGCCATTCGATAAAAGTCAAAGAAGTATAAAACTCTCATTCAGTGGGGATGAGAGTTCGATTTTAAGCCCATTTCCTGTTCAAATTTACGATACCTGGCAAAATTACGAGAAATGCAAAAATTGCGGCAGTAAGAGAGAGAAACAAAGTGTTGAACTTAATTATTGTCCTCGACTTAAGTTTTACTGGTGTTACCGAGATTAGTAAACAAGAGTTGGATGATCACTATTCCGAATCTAACAACGCATAACATGGCTAGCTCATCACGAAACTTATTCACTAATGGGGAAATCCCGTTGATTATATACCCTGCTCATGTAATGAGTTGGTAAATGGCCAATTTGTATGTAAAACGTGATCAAGATAATATCAGCTTTTTCAAAACCTAATCCTCTTTTGAATTTTTTAACGCAGCAGTCACTTGTTCCACACCCGCTATGAGTTCGCAATATGAAAATTGGTTACCTTGCTTCCTGTTTGTTTACATGTGCAATGAATATTTTTTTGCATAGTGTAATAAAGTTTATCTCTTCTTCCCCGCTATGTTGTAAAAAATGAAAAGAAGGGAAAAGTACACTAGAAAGAAAAAAAATGCGGAATTGTGTTTCTTTAGGGACGCAAATCCTTTTGCAAGGTAATTCGTTTCATTGTTTATGAATGAATAAACATGTGATTCTAAATGTAATTGCTGTCCTATAAGCAGAAAAGAGTTTTTATTCATAAATAGTGTTCGATCTCTACTTGGAAAACAATACAATAACACGTATAACATCCTTAAAACATTTAATCATATCATCGGCCATTAGGCAGATGAAAACATTAAAAATACGCCACCTTCACTTCACCTGTGCGCCTTAGATTTCAACCCCAAATGTAAAAGGTATTTAGTTAAGCGATAACGGGAGCCATCTTATTGTATTATGACTCTGCACCTCACTTTACACTAAAATAAATAAATCCATTGTTCATTGACCTCACATCAACATTATTACACTTCGAGTGTATTCCATGGAACATTACGAAGTTCTCGATGACGTCTGTATAGGTATACAGTGAAGTTATTGCTTTTTTGTTTCAGTAGAACTTGGTGGTTGTAACCTCGGGGGCTATACGTAAGGGTTGTAGCTATAAAGTCATGGCAAACGACAGTACATCTGAACCTTTTTCGTGTGATGAAATTGCCACTCAAAATGAAAAGGGGGAACTTCTTCACTTTTGCAGAAAAAAAAAACCGCATGCCCATGCATCATTCAGACTTACTAGTAAGTCGTTGTAAGACAAGCTTAGAGCTACAGCCAATGTACATAACAGAGCCAAAAACCAATTTTCAAGTGTGAGACACTACAAGGATCTTTTCATCCTATCCAGGCTTTTTAGCTCACTACACTATCTATAATCATGTGTTAGTATAAAAAGTCCCTTTGTGTGAGCCTTACTCAGTGGCAATGTCTATACCTGTACACTTTGTAATTAAAATAAAGGACAATTCTCGTCATCCCAGACAGTTCCAATTCTCCCAACTAAGCAACTTGTAGCTCCTCCCATAACTGTATAAAGCTCCTCCTTGTTCAGACAAAAACTATTTTATTGCTTCACGTTATGTCCTGGTGAGCATACAAGGCTACAATATATGTAATCCAAGCACTCTGCATTCTGTGGAATATGAGCTACTCTGTTTCTTTTGAATTTTCAAACGTTGATGTCAATCGAAGAGCAGTCACTAACTGAGAATTTTGATACCCCCACACTAAAAACATACTTTCGAGTTACGAGTGTTCGTCTTTAAGTTTGTTGATAAGTCAACTGAAGCCAACTGTTTGAATACTAACCGAGAACGTTCATGCTGTGGAGCACTGTATGAGTACATTATTAGCTGCTGTAACTGAAATCCTAGCTTCAAAATAAAAATTGGGGGAGGGTATTGCTGCCGAATACCCTTTCTGTGGGCCCGGTTACATTAGAGCAACCAAATTTTCATAGCATGTGCAGTAAGTACAGGACATGGTGGAAACCGTTTTCAGTTTTTGAACTGTGATATGTTACGAATTTTGTGACACGACGAACATATAAATATGACCAATCTTTCTCCTAACCCTTTGTCCTCGACTTGAACCAATCGGTTGGAAACTGGGCCGTTAAACCTCATCTAACTAACTAACTCCTAACCCTACCACAACGAATAGGAATCGAACCTAAAACCCCGGAAATCTTGGTATCATGTCTTTCATCTTGACCACTGTCTGACTGTACCATGCGGAGAACTCGACAGCTCCTGTCCTAAATTAACTATTTACCTGTGAATCACTCAACCGTATCGTACCATTAACAGTTCTCGTTATGAGTACTGGGTGATTAAGGACCTGCTCTCAAGCCAGTGCCCGATACCGATCAAAGAGTCTCTTTAAACTCTTTTTCCCGCTAAGACAGGCCTATCTGTTAACACATGACAGCAAAATTCGAATCGTATCTTAGAAAAAGTGTCGGATATGACTAAATTAAGATATTTTTTATTTCTGTCTTAGAAATGTTAATATCACTGAACCATTTGTGTTTTTAAAAGCGTTACTTTGGTTGGTTCGTTATTTTACATACCAGGGACAGGGTATACTGTGTATACTTTTGTACGATACCGGTTATCTCTAAATGCTGCTCGTAATGTTTTTTCCCAGAAAAAAGTAATTGTGCATGTAATGGTATTCTTTTTAGCTTACGTTCTTCGACTTAGGCAGTTCAGGTACTTCTGTCCTGAACCCTCGCCCTACATTGGAAGCTCTGCATAAACAATTCAATTATTGCCAGCAAACCTAGAAGATGATACCTTGAATAGTCTAAGTTTGCAAGTATCGCTGTTTAAATTGCATGCTAGTACCTTCTTAGAGACAACGCAAGAAAAATCATGGAAAATAATTTGATTCATTCGATTTTGTACAGCTGAAATCTCTTTTGATGGATTTCTTGTCAAATTATTTTCATACAATTACATTTCGGAACAAAATTTCTCCATGGTATTTCTGTACATTAGGAAATACGTTTAGCTATCTCTTCTTTCAACAACACTTTCTACGTCCTCAAACTTTGTCTCACCTCCTCTTCTGCGTGATCCAAAAATTTCAAACTTAATAGAATACTTCATTTCGAAATCTCAAGTAGCCCTGGGAATCAGTATTGTAACTTTCCTCTTCGTAAAAGAGATGTTATTCGATGAAATTTAAAAGCTTTCTCCCCTCCATAACTCTCCGTCTCTCGGGATTTACAAATTACGTCCCTTGAGACCATTCAATGTCATTCGAGCAAAATTGATAGAAAAACATCAGATGTGATCATAAAGTGATCGAAATAAATGACGTCACTTGGTAATATAACAACTGATGTGCCCTAACTTTCTAATTAAACTTACAGTTCTCGTTTTAAGGGAAAGCCAAAACAGATAGCATGTCTTGATGTTCATATCTGTGTAGCTGTCAGATTCAGATCAAACCTAAATGCAATAGCGATTGACAGATTGTTACTTGGAGATCTTCCGGCAGTAATTCAGCTTTTTCCTCTGCCAATAGACCGAGTTTTGGAGCAAATAGCAGAGCGAAGCAGCATGAGAGTGAAGCAGTTAATTAAGACTAGAAGATTTCAAGAGAAAGCGATTGCGGCAGCATTTATCGCTTAGTGTTTGGGCAGGCGTTTGAGGTAAGGATCTGAAGCAGATCTGGTCTTTCTTGGCAGTGAAATAGCTGCAATGATTGAGCAATTGATGAACTGTTTATCGAAACCTCACTTGAACAGTGTCAGACGACTTTCAAAAAATTTCTCCTGATTTTAGTAGAAAGTTTTTTCTCAGCTGCTTTGCTTGACTTTAAAGTTTTCATAGGCTCCGACCATACCTCTAGAGCCTACATGAGTATGTTATAAGGGGTGAGATGCACTCCAAAAAGTCTAATTAGCAGGGCACGGAGCATGTATCTGGTCAAAATTTGACCAGATCAGGTTTAAAATGAACCAGTTCTTACATTCTTACCATTTCTGAACCAAATCTAGTCAAATAATTAGATTTCTGATCGGTGCCCCTCTGATCAGATTCGGTTCAAATTTGACCAGACCTTCCATAGAGCATAGGTGCTAAAAATGTAAAACGTTCTCATTTCTGACTTGAAAATTAAATCTGCTATGACGTTGATAGAAGCAAGAAATGAATAAAGAGCAGGCGTGAACAATTGTGAAAATGTCAACAGCGACACACTTCACCATCATGAATACGGCCCTTATTCGAGTTTTTATGAAAGATTTACTGTTGCCATTTAAAAAAAAAAAAATTCAATGAAAGTCACTCTCTAAGCAAGTTATAACAATGGTCCTTAAGGTCAACAGTGTATTTTCCCTCATTTTTACCCCAAAGCCCTGATCTTGCACGGAAGAAACATGCACAGACCCCCGTGTCCCATTGATCCTCTGTAGACATCACACTGGTGATAAAATTAAGAAGTATTATTGCTAAATGTACCTTTCGGGAGCAGTTTCCTGCAATGCAGAAAAGAGCTGACCATCTTCAATTGAGAGGCAACTGTTTGACTTCTCCTTGTTCAGCTTGTAGTCAGATTCACACGTAAGGAGGATGAAAAAATTTGGTAGTCTGTATTAACAAAGGATCAAAGGAAATGTTATAATTCAATTTTAACAATGAGGAGAAGCCGTTCCCCGCTACTTTACCTGGCCATTATAGTCAGGTGGCTCAGCAACAATTTTCAGGAATAACTTTACCGGCCGGACAAAAGTACCAAATTTGGCATGGAATTTCTTTTCGACCTATCTACAGAACCCACTTGATCGGCTCCAATTTTCCAAGATGGTGGCGAAAATCCAAGGTGGCCACCAGAAAAAAGGAAATGTCTTATATCTGCCTATAAAAATCGGAGATGAACGAATGAGGGGTCAACTCAAGTGTTTCCGGGGTCACTGAAACAGATGCTGGTCATGTCATGTTGCTCGGGTAGCCCACTTCTAAGATGGCGGCCAGAATCCAAGATGGCCGTCTGGAAAAAGGGCAATTTCACATTAGGCCATGGGCCAGAGGCACTTCACGGGCACCCATCCCCCTCACAACTCTCCGACCCAATACTTTTTGGAAACTTAAGGATCCCCTTAACACGAAATCAAGTGGTAACAGTAAAAATAGTGGGTCTCATGCATTCAAAATGGCCACCAAACACAAAATGCCGGAAAAAATTATGATGCCTGTATCAAATAATAATAAAGACAATATTCTTAAAAATATTTTTTAGGGCATGAACTTTTCAAATTTTGTCATATTTTATGACAATAATTCCAAAATTAATTTTGGGACTGCATAGGCGAGATTCAGGTTAACCAAGATGGCGGAAACAACAAAATGGCCGCCAATATAACAATTCACAATGTATAAAATATGAGAAATAATCATTAAAATACTTTTGACACAGTTGCCCCCAATTTCTGGCCATATCTCATGACAAATTTTCCAAAAAAATATTTTAATTAAAGTACTTTTTTGGATTCCGGTCAATCAATATGGCAGAAAAAGCAACATGGCCGCCAATGCAATAATTATGTCAACATATCATAATAATAGGAAAAATAATCATTAAAAATACTCTTGACACAGGTAGACCTAACCTGTGCCCATATTATATTGTATATATTTTAAAAGTATTTTTTGTACATTTCTTGCAACATCTGGGTCAACCAAGATGGCGGAAATAGCAAAATGGCTGCAAATATGAAAATTTCAATAAATGAGTGACGTTAATGTAGCCGACCACTGACGATTTGATACAGGCTAGGTAAATCATACCCAACTAAAACTGTAAAAAAGAACCATTTTCAGTTTCGCTTAGTCCTGCGAGCTTTTAACACTATTCAACCTGAAACAGGTGGATGAAAGGTTTCCTTTTACCACGGCGGTCGTTAATTTAGCAGTTGGGCAAGAACATGTCTATAAGGTGCAGCGTTAACTATAATGTTCTTACAGTGTAATTACTAATCGACAAAAAACGCCCAATCGCAGGGAGGAACAATTAAATCATGGCCGTCGGTGAGATCCTGTCAATACTAACGCACATTGATTACGTTTTTGCATTTTCTCTCTCTTTAATGAGAACTTGAAAGAGATCTGCCTTATAAATGAAGATTGTCACTGAGTGGTTCATTCCTCAACACATTCAGTTGCCTAAAAGGTAACCTTTGTAGACGGCGTGCACTGACACAATGACGTCACAATTCTATGCAACTTTTTGTAATCGGAGTATATTTTTTATTCAATCTTGGCTCGGTGCGTGCATGCTAATAAAAACACTGACCGATGCTAATTACCATTGACTTCGGACGGAAGAAAATAAAAAACCGTATCGGTGACGACAAAACATTCAGGTCAGCCGTCAGTACCACTACAATTACGGTGACTCTATATATAGGGCATACATTGCAATGAGCACTCATTGATATGCCTTGCCATCTACTATATATCAAATGCTGTGGCAATCCAAACAACTGCAAAAGAGGAAGTAAGCAAAACAAAAGTCAACAGTTTTACCTAAGTGGTGTAGCCTATCATTAAGCAACAATACCTTGCAATGATGTATTATCATTGACTACGTAATTTACGCAGTAGTTATCATTATTTCAATAAATGTTAGACCCAACGGGAATGAAATATTTACAATATTTTAAATTCAGTTCTGTCCCTTGAGCTTTTGAACAATAAATAGAATGTTCGTGTCTCGCGAATGTACCCCAAGAGGGTACACTTAAGCGAGAAACCGCTGGTGGAGCAAGTGAACTGAATAGGTGTGGCACAATAAGAAAATTACCCTGAATTTATTCCGTTACTTATTCAAAGAGAGTAAACGTTTACTTTCGATAGCTTCATTTTAATTTATTTACACATACTATACAAGAAACTGTGTTGTTCTCACAAGACAGCTCGAGAGTAAAGGAACCTATAACGTAGGGAGCATCATCAACTTTTGTCTATACATAGAAACAGCTAAATTTTGGTCATGATCCGAATGTAGGCATGCATCCTACAGCGTAGCCGAAAATCACACCCACGTCAAAATTGCTAATAAACTTATCTTTCAATTATCACTGTTCAATGGTCTACGATATGTTCTTGATGCTAGCTTCAATGTTGAGTGACACGGCAGTTTTACAGAATTTCATTCGCGCTTAAATCCTTTTATGAGGGAAATGGTTATAACGTAAAGATACTGCCGTTTCTTCCTGTTTTTTTATTATAAATCGATTGAATTTGAAAAGTCTTTCCCTTAATACACGAAGGAAGCTATAGAGAGCTGAAATTTCCTAAATATTGTGTGAACGATAGTCTACATTGGGTCTGAAGAGAAGCTTAAACGGTTCATGAAAATTGTCACTAATAGGGCAACGTAGCTGAATTCAATGTGCCTTCAGTCAGTCACCAGTACGCGTTAACTAGCGGAAAATTCCTTATGGTTCAAAAGCTTTACCTATAGTTCAAGTATAACTTTATCACAGAGGTAAGCCTCATTTCCAGATTATATGGTAGCTATAGCTGAATATGCAGTGACAGATTGTTCATCGTATCTTTTCAATAGAAAGACATGAAAAATTTGAATGTAGCCCACGTAATAATTAAGACGACATAATTTAAGGTGATTTAGGTTTAGCCATCTATACTGTCAAAAGTTTGAAGCAAGTTTGGTTCAAGAAGTTATTTTTGTCCCTTAAAAATATTTGATATAAAATTGCCCCACCTGAACAAGCATTGTCCATTTAATTGTTCAACTGACCTTCATCTACAGCAAATGTTTTCGAAGATCTTTCCAAAAAGAAAAAAAGATGAATACACAAACAAGTTTTCTTGAGGAACAAATTTAGATCAGAACACAAAATTTCTGGCGTGTGGCCTTTGTTATTAGGAGGAGGATACGATCGTAACATTCGTTAATTCTAATCTCATAAGATCCACTCGTAGACTTAATGGCATTCTGTTATTTTGTCTTGTTATGTCCTACTCAACCTCATTAAGCTCACTGCAAACATTACATGGATTAACTGGAACAACAGATGTATTTATAGTAACTTGTCAACAGAGAAAAAAGAACCCTTGTTTCAAAATTTAAATTCGGCTGTGGATAACTATGGAAACGGGAGATGCTGGCGTTACAAATAATGCTTTTGTCAAAGGTAAATAAGCAAAATAAATATAAGATTAAGTTCTGCTTTTGTGTTTTGATCAATTTTCGCATTCTTCCGCAACTGTCAATTGTATCCGAGCCCAACATGCTAAATGAATTCAAACTGGTTCTGCTACAGACGCCAAAGACGTATATAACAGGATAGTTACTATGCGACTGAAGCCACCGATGGGACTGGCAATAAAAAAGTGATGAACAAAATGTGTTGGTATGTTTTCCAAGATGTAGCATACGACGTAAACTTTTCTATTTAGTTCTTTTTTACACCCCTTAAGCTAACTGAATCTTTTATTGTGATTGTTATATTATCAGCTAAAAACACTACACAAGTCTGGACCAAAATCACAGCTAACATTCTGTTCTCCCTCTTATTTTCTTCTGTCGTCCATATGTCCCCAGTACTCTCAAAACTTGTTGTGCCAAAACATAGTCAGGAAGTGAAACGAAAGGATCATAGGTGGTCTAAAGCTTCAAAAAAAAAAAAAAAGATTTGACTGTGTGTTTCGACTGCCAGATGCTTGACCACAGACTTCTAAAACTTTAACAAACGCCATCTTTCGAACCCTCTTACAAAGTCACACTGTGCTTCATGTTTTCGTTTTAGAAAAGGCCTACGTTTCCCTCCATGTGCTCATTGTAAGTCTCTAAGCCATTTTCGTTGTTCTTTCCTTTAACTAATGTGTGGTAGACACAACACTATACACTATTGAAAACAAAAATTATTTTCAGTCAGATATTAGAGGTAGGATTTATTTACAACACATGGCATACTTCTGCTGCTCACCTAGAGTATAATTCCATTGATGAAACACTTTTTTCCTTTTTCCTCCTATGGAAACATTGCAGTGTTAAAAATTATTTAATGGCATGATTTACTTCATGTTTAAAACATTGTGAAAATGGTACCAGTGTGAAAATCACGCGTATATATGACGTGCGCAATTCATTATTCATGGTAAAGTAACATGCCAGCTTGCGTTTCTACTCTATTTGATCAGGTAAGTGAGGATGCCAGTTGACCTTTCAGCACACAAAAATACTAGATTCATCGAATTTCGTGCACAGCCGAATTTTACACACCCCGGAGAACTTTTAGCTGTAACCTAGCGTATCGATCTTATAATTAATAAGTGAATCCATGTGTTGGACCATTTTTTGTTAAATTTTCAAACAAGTCTTTTAATATATTCATGCTTGCAACGTTTCTGTTTCCGGTGCATATCTCCTTTAAGATTCTACAAACACACGTTTATGAATCTGTTAAAAAACAGCTTACATAAGTAACGTGAAGGCTGAAAATTTGTAAATAAAAATTTGTGTAACACTATAATTTCTAAATACCAAATTAATTAGCCACCTCACTCAGGATCATCTCTTAGTGAACAATGCATACAACTATTTTACTTTAATGTAATTTACAGTGTTTTAAAATGAGATTCGTTTTGCGGCAACTTACTTTGACTTGGAAAAATTTAAAAGTTTATAATCAACACATTATCCCTTTAATACCTTTCTCACATAATCAAAACAATAACGTTTTCGAAGTTTTGCAAGGGGTATATGTGGTCTGTGAAATCCTTAAAGCGTCTATAAAAAACAAAAATCTTACTGAGTCACGAAAATGCAAAAAAAAAAAAAAAAATAAATGTTTAAAAGGTAAATCATTTGTAACTCACCCTGAGGGTAAATATTATTTTAAATTTAAAATATGGTAGCGTGTTTGCTATTTGCAATCTTTAATGAAGTTTTAGTAAAAAGGCTCGTTTTTATAAGTAAAAGAGGAACTCATGCTAATGATTCCGGAGAAAATTCCTTTCAATTGTGCAATTTTTGAGTTATTAGCAGATTGACTTTCTTACATTTGAAACCTAAAGTTAACCTTAAGCAAACGAGACACTCGTCATCTCCTCACATTGCTGAGTAATGTTTTTCACAGTTATATTTTACTGAAGGATATATATTCTGAAAGCTGCGGAATGGGACCAACTAACGGAGCTGAAGGCGTCCATGGAGTGAGGGAACGCGGAAGCCCCCCCCCCTCCACTGACGACATGTGGCCCAGTGGCCCGGATACAGAGGAAGGCCTTTGGAATTTACAATATTCGTTATCATTAGTGTAAAGTATTTAACTTCTTCTAAAAGCCATTGGATGTGCTATACACAGACCATCGACCAATCTCTTGTGTTAGAGGGTCCAAAAGCCAACTCCTTAGAAGAGGCACAGGAGCAAAGCCATCAATCCCCAGACAATTTGCAAAATTCTGAACATTAAAATGAAAACTATTTGTAAAGAAAATTGGATGCGTGATAGGCCTAAAAATCGTAACTTTACCGTCACTCTTGTTGGCCTTAGTCGTACTTAAAGGGGGATTTCTTTTCCGATGAACACTACACGTACTAGATTGACAGAATTCGACAGAATTTATCTTTAAAAGGCGTATGGCTACAGAACGTAATCATAGGGGAGAGTTCAAGTTGAAATTGCCCAACGGTAGAGAAGGGGCTGCAGAAACGGGTGCCCTCTTCCGGTGGTGTGATTCATTTCACTATTTGACAATGACACTGGATTCGCTCCATAAAGATCTCGATATTTGAACATGACCATAATTGCATTTGTATCAATGGCCGGTGAAATTGATGATGGCAGGGGATTTGAGGTATATGCTGGTATAGAAGCTGCATGTAACAATAATACTACGCAAGCTGTCTAACAGGAATTCGCCATGGCAAAACTATCGATAATAGGTTAGCACAAAGTAGCATTTTCAAGAGGTGAAGAATAGTTTCCGTTATCCTGCATTACACAGTTATACAAGTAACATTCATATGCTCTTCATTTTCTTCCTGTCTTTCTTCCATTCACTTTGCCCTTTTCAGCAGTCATTAATTTGACCTATTCTTCCCAGTCAAAACCGTAACAGGCTTTTACCGGCAGATACGCTGCCACATGTTGTTCGAGACGGTGTAGGTTAGTTAGTTAGATGAGGTTTTACGGCTCAGTTTCTAACCAATTGGTTTAAAGGGAGAGAGGGTGTAGGCGGTGGTAGGAGTTGCATGGGGCATTGGAAAAATAGTCTCGATCAAGCTGACATGTATAAGTAAGACGCACGTCTCGAAAAAAAAAAAAAAACATTTTGAAGTTATTTAAATGAATGCACAGTTTTACTTCATTCCACACTATTCAAAAGTTAAAAATTTTATAACCAAAAATAGTAACACAAAGAGTGCTATTTTGTAATTTTTTTGAAAATCTGGAGGAGGGTGTTGCTTGTTTATGTCATCCCCTTGTCAAAAGTGGGGAGGATTTATCCCCCCATCCTAATGAATTTACGCATATGTTTTTTAGAACTTGAAATAAATAGGAATGTGAGTTTGCCCATACGGAACGCAAATTCCGTAAACATGTATTCATATCATATGAACGTATGGGATTATGAAAAAAAATCGTTTGAAAAGTTAAAAGAATAGTATGACAGTCTTCATTTTAGTACGACTATGCTGTCACATTGCGTGTTCAAAACTCACTTTGTGGGTTGAAAATGTAATAAAATTATTTGCTATTTACTCCAGAACAACAGATAGGAAGAGAATAAAAATTGAATGAAATGCCTACATTTCGTTTGTCTTAAACAAATCAGAAATAAATTTGACCTCATTTTTTTAAACTGTTGCCTTCTCCGTCTCTGGTCATTGAAAATTTTCATTTGCTCATCTGTCAGTATTCGTGGTATTTATTCTTCACTGTACAAATGTTGTAATGCTGAACCTAAATGAGATTATTGATTTAATTATAGTCATCGCCAAAACCATATAACCTTTAGACTAGTCACATTTTTAAGCAGCTTAAGGTTAGCGAAAAATTTTCAAGAAGCAGATTAATAAAAGTTGCTCTAATTCGAACGGACAGAGTATGCCCCTCTAATATTTCACCTTGCTTTTGAAAAAGTGTCGATTCGATTGTCACTAAGAGAGACTTTGTGAAGATTCAGATGATGATTCAAAGCACTACATTTTTTTCGAAAATGTCTTTGATTTTGTACTTATGCTTCAGCTACTGATTAGAGTTTTGCCAAGATGTCAGTGACCGTGAAACCATTTAGAGGAACTGATGGACGGAGGGCACTTTTACTTTACCGTTTAGGTCACATGCATGCTTCACTTTTTATTGTGGTGGCCTGTGCAATTTAAACCTATTTGCAGAAAAACATTGAACGTCTTCGTTGCTTTAGTGACTTTCTGTTTATTTACTGGTGTTTTTAAAGGTGAAGCTGTGACTAAGGAAATGATCTTTTTATTAGCAGACACATAGCAAGTGGTTGAAATGTAAAAAACCACTGAAGTTGACATGTTCACTCAAAACAAAGTTGGGTAAACTTTTACCCAAGGTTGGGTCCGTTTGCCACCTCCTAAAGTGTTTTCTAAACAATACAACCCAAAGTTTGTCAAGAGGATTCCCATGAAGGGTGAGTTTTCCCCAAGTAGAGTGTAATTTTTAACCAACTTAAATAGTTCCCTTTCCAACAGTTTAGGAGGTGGCATACAGACCCAACCTTGAGTAAAATTTTGCCAAACTGTTTTAAGAGTGTTCGACTCAATCACCTTGTCAACTGGACGGTATTCTGGATGTACCTGTCAATACATCTTTCATAATATAATCAGTAGGATATAACGCATGTAAAGTGTGTTGATCTTTGCCCTTCTTGTCTTATATGTTTTGCTGATTGGCTTTAAAATTCGCGCAGGCAAACCAGAAATGACGGAATTACATTATTTGTAGAGAAGACCGATTCATGCGTATACAGTACACAATTTCTTGCACGACTTACCAAAATTTACAGAAACGGTCGATAAAATTCAAATATAAATTCGTAAGTTGGAAAGTGGACTTTGAAAAAAAGCCTAAAATGACAAACGTATCCTTCAAACAAGCAAGAAACCAGAAAATTGCCCTTCTGATATCAATGCTTTTACTATTACAGTCATACCCGACTTTTTGAAGGCTTCCTACCGCTCTGAATTCAAAGAAACAATGTGACAAGTTACCGCAGTGAACTTCGCTTTCTTCTTTTGACGCAGTATTGACAAAAGTACATGATAGCGACGATAAGGGCGAGACCTCCGATGACTCCAGCAAATAATATGACCACTCCAGCGTATTTACTCTCCAAGGGGGCACCAGCTGCGTCCTACAATGAAATTAAAGAACTTTTATGAAAAGATCATATAATAATCATTTAAATGCTTTCCTTCAAAGGTGGCTTATATCCCAGGCAATGGTTGCACCGTGTTTGAAGGTGAGGATATGACGGACATCAGTTCTAAAGCAATCCGCGCCTACGATAGATGAAAGCCCTTATCTACATAGGTATCTATGTATGGTGTAAGAGTGTATCATCATCATTTTGTATATGTCCCCATATTAAGCCTTTCAGCTCATTAAAATCTTCATATTACTTCAGTTCAGTTTATAACATACACAATGTACATGTACATCTGTATTATATAAAGTACATTCCTTTAGGAGGAGATGATAAGCTATAAAGTTGGAATCTGCTCTCCCACGTTAGTCGATGATAAACTTCCCAATGAGAATTAAGGATACGTATTAATCAGTCTTAAAGTCATAAGTTGTAAAGGATATTGATGTCGTGTACGGAAAATATACATACAAGTCATATGAAAATGAATCTTAGATTACATGGTATATAAGTGATTAAATACAGCATAATTGCTTTTAAATGAAATTATTTAATAAACTTGCAGTAAAACATTCAAGTCAACTGATAAACTGAGACACTGATAAACCTACCACACAGAGATATAATGTACTGATGTACCAGGAATATAGCAGAAGGGGTTGGAGGAGGATAAATGAAAAGTTATACCGTCATTTCAGTTGTTTTTCCAGTATCATCGTTCTTTATTCAACCCTCATAAAAATTACACAGTTTCATCATGTAATATTATGTATTTCATGAGTATGAAAGTTGGAGTGATAGTAAACTGGTAAATTTTTTACCCTAATAAGAGGAACACAAGTGTAATTTATAATGATTGTTGCCTTAAAATCCGTTGGACAAAATGACAATAACAGGTAATACCCTTAGCAATTACTAAAACATTATAAAATCACCATTTGAAAAATGTGCACTATATTAAAGTCGCGTAATGCATTCAGTTGTTACGTGGTAAAGTAGATGCCAAATTTAGAGCAAACTTATGTTTGTTGTACATTACCTTTTGCTACTGAACGTTTTGCTTCAAAAGTTTTATTTTAAAAATGACATGTAGGAATCGAGAGGAAACTTCACCAAATCCCTATATGATGTTTTTCTCTAAAGTATGAGAGATAATGTAACAATTTCCAGTCTCCCTCCACGCCAAGTATTCTGTAGTAAATGTTGATATATTCACATATTCATTAAAATATTTTCAATGGATGTAGTCTAGACACCTTTGCACAGATTATAGTCTGAATGATATTCCCTTGTCTGATATCAGGCCAGCGCTAAATAGAGAGCGCAATCTTACTAAACTGTGGGAATTCCTTTTCCTCGGCCGTCAGATAGATTTTAGGAGGTTCTTGACTTTGGTCAGGAGGTGGTACATCCAAATATCAAGACAAAATTGTTTTTCTTTAGATTACGGAGTTTTTATCTTCCGTTAATATTTAAGTTTTCACTGAGAAATCCAGTTTAATGAAATCGTTACTTTTAAGTTTCTATCTCTTATATCCACAGGGAAAGCGAATTTTAGTCACTCGATCATGTTCTAGAGGATTTTACGTACATTTATTATGACCTAAAGACCCAGGGAAGCTTTTCTGCATGTATCAAAATAGACGCTTGTTATGCATATCACCCGAGGCACGATGTGAGGCTTTAAGTCGTAGTTCCTTTTAACCTTCATGAAAGCGTTTAAACCTACCTGCTTCTAATAAAGATGATTTCTTCATTGTGACTCTCACGGTAGTGAACATTATACGTGAAAGTGTTTGTTTGTAAATTGTTTTGCTGATTACAAAGTCTTTGAGATGCTTACGTCTTACAAATGCCAATCTTAAAGGGTTTTAATGCATTTGGAATTTGTTGAGAAGATTTAAGCCTATGTGGCCCGAAGTACCATGGAGCTACTACTACGAGACAGCTCCATGGAAGTACTTTCTTATCAAAGCCATTGCTGGAGGGTACGGTATTGTTTGTGCTAAATCCCTTTACTGTATTATGTAATCAAGAATTAGTAACAGCATTTTATGCCTAGTGAGAGTTCTCTGCGTTTCAATTAGGAGGGTCACCTTGCATGCGATTCCCTTCAAATAAACAGGACTGAGCCAGTCCGGCCTCTAAGGCAAATTCAATGTCTGATCTAAATGAACGTAAGAGAGAGTAAAGTAAACTACAGTAAAGGAAAGACAGGTAAGAAAGAAAAGAGCAACTTAAAGATGAGGGGAAGGAAATCCCCGTGTAAATATAATCAAGCAGCATTTAAGTAATTTTTGCTTTTTTTGATCCATTTCTGGTTTGTTTAAAGTCTCATGCAAGCCTCGACCTACTTCAATTTTGAAGGTGACATGGGATTCACCCGTGACAGTGACTTACTGTGATTTTAAGGATTAACTCATTTGTTATGTTATCTTGGAGTATCCCTTAAAGGATACTGTTGACATACTGTTAGTCAAAAATGACCTGGAAAGAAAGATACATTTTAGTATCATGAATAGAAATAATAAAACACCATTTAACTTCATGAAAATAAGTTTGTTCAAATTCTCGAAATATCACCTATTTTAGTACAATTTTAATCCTTGGGTTGTTACAATAACATTTAATCTAAATATAACCAGGGAGCTGTAAGGGATGGAGATTGCTCAACCAAATCTGCCAGACAATATGTACTTGAAAACTATTAAATCGTCTTCAAGTAACGGAATTCGAATGGCAGGTCATTTTGTTCTTATTGTTTGACATTTGTTCACTCTCTTAATGATGATCTCCTCCTTTCAAAGTGCAGTAATCCTGTGACAAAGACCATTGTTAATATACTTGCTTTGACGTGTTAAGCCGATACATGTGAAACCTTTTCACAGTTTTTGATCAAAACGACTGTTCAGCCACTTTTAAGTTGCACTATTTCATTATTATTCTAATTTCTACATTAAGAAAATAATGAACTTGTTTTAAAAACAGTGGGAGTCTAACTTTCGATGATGATATTTCAAACCATTCCGGATTGTTCCTGAAATAGCCAAAAGGGTATATTTGCTTAAAGAGTAATAAAGAGATACACTGTAGCCTTTTAAAATGTGACACCTGGCGGCACCTTGTTGAAATAAATTTTGTTCTCTTTGACGGCTGGCAATGTGATACTAATGCGGGAAATCGTCCCATGAGCTCTCTCAGATGTAGCAGACGACGAGAATAATTGTCTTCACTGCCTAATCCCTATTAGTTTAAAGGAATTTCAGGAATCAGACAATGCCTAGCTTAAGTGTCGGCTATGCCCCTAGCTCAAAGGGAGAGCAAGCGTGCAATCTCCATCTCTTACAGTTCCCTGGTATAACTAAGCAATAATTATCCCAGTAATCAATGTACTGAATTCTAGGCCAGCAGAAAGCAGGTGAGAGTTAATTCCGTCTAGTACTCTCTTTCAAAAAACCCACCGTGTCCGATCAAAGACATTTTGATGAGCTTAGATTAGCTGGTTTGCCCTCTGCGTCTACTCTTGCATTGTGTTTACATCTCTTGAAACTTGTCGCAAGTCAATGACAGTCTTTAGCTTAAATCATCACATAGTATTGTAGTACATTTCTTAAGTATCTGCTTTAGTAGTCAGATTGGTAGAATAAGGCTGCACTGCGAGTAAAACGGTAAAACCAATCAAAGCAAAGGTTAAACCTTAATCTATGTAACTGACAGGGGACAGGGGAATGCATAGTTGATGGCAGCTATTGATCTATGTAGATGGTAAATAAAGACAAATTGTATAAAGTGTCATAAGGGTAGTTGACGGCAGGTATTGATCTACATAGATCGTAAATACAGTCATATGGAATTAAAGTGTTATAAGAGGACAATGCAAATTGAAATTGGCATGTACGAGCATCCTGCTTTAATAACATTTCAAAGATCCTAACATCAAAGCGCGGGTTGCCAAAAAACGGATATTCACAGTCACGTTCAAATCAGCGCAATCTTAGTAGGAATATCGAGTTATATTAAGACAAATCATTAACAGATACCACAACTTGACAAAAATTAAAATAACATATTTTCAATCCCAAAGGAAACATTTATGTCAATCGAAATGTAGATATTGTTTACTTACAGGCTATTTCAGCTCATTGGTTTACTCGTTACAGTGAAATAAAGAGTTTGCATCAACGTACGTAGGAAAAGCAGTGACTCTTGTATTTTTATTTCCTCTTATCTCCCAAACCATTTCCTTGTATGTTTGGTTTTAATTCACCTATAACTTACTGTATGTGAAGTTCGTTAGTTGAATTATCTTTCCGACTTACTTGATTTGCAGCGCTTAAAACGAGTGTCGTGTTCAGTATTTTTATTTTGTACTCTCTTCATTGGATATTTGATTTGCTGTATTATAGCTCCATTTTTAAAACTATATTGTGCCATATGCAACGTTTGGATTAAAAATTACCTTTTACAAAAGCAGTAATCTACGAAACTGGGTAACCGAAAGACCCTATATAAAAATATTAACTAACGCATCCAATTTTCACGAAGCAAATATCAAATGACATTTAAAAGCCACATGCAATATAAAATGAGAACATCGCTTTGATTCTATCAGCAAAACCAATACTGTACTTTCTTTAAGACAGTGGCAGTCATTTACAAATCAGAACAAAATGTATAGGTGCTCAGGAAAACCAGTGAGAGCTAGAGACAGAGGTAATAAGTGAATACGCCTACCCACTGTTGAGTCTTATGAATCAGTTGCACAAATGATGCCTATCTCTACCGCAGGTGTGAATCAAAACTTTCCAATTAAGGATTGTGATTTATTGGCGATGTAGTTTATGAGACTTGATACATCAGCGCCATTTATACGGTTATCGTCCACAGCCCGACGACAATACGTGTTCAAGTCACGTGAAGTTATGAGTAAAGGCACCTAGGTCGGTAATGGATAAGCCGGTTGGACAGAATGTTCGTCATGTTATGGAAATCAATGCTCAAAAGCGTTTTAGAGAATTGGTTTCTGATTGGTCTGTTACGTTAGTTGAGATGAAATTGGAGTGCAAGTACATAGAGTTTCAGGAGAATGAATTTATGGTAAACAATCTCAACAGTAATAAACAGCCAAAATTTACAAATACTGAATATAGCCTTCGAATTTTATGAATGTTTGACGCCCTAGTCTATGTTCTTCAAATGATAAAATGGCAAATTTATGACAGATCATTACCACAAGCGGTAGGCATTTTGTCAATAGGGATTGGTTTTGGTGGAGGAGGGACTTGGCCATGATAACTTTGATCGGGTGATAGTGAGCCGACCAATTCCCTAGTGCTACTTAATGTACAGAAGCCGTGTTCAGTCTTCCCTTCCCCAAAAATTTACATAGAATGAAACTAGATAAGGAAATGAATTGGATAACATTTTTTAGGCGTAGACGTAATTTGTGCCCCTTTTGCTGGCCGGAGTAATTCACTATGTGTGCCAGTGCTGACATTGTTTCTGAGCATCAGACATCTCTCTATTGGCCTTGTACCTTTAGATGTGATCTTAAAACAGTTGTGAACCTGTCAGATCACAGAACGGAATCATGGTGTAGGTTTTATAGTGAACTGCTTACAAATGCTGTATCATATCAGTGCTGTTTGTACATGTGTGGCAAACTTGCAGTAAAATCTGCAGGCCTGGAGCATGTTGTACTGTATTCTCTGAATAAGATATAAAGGAACTGTACCAGGAAAGAACGTGCAGAACAAAACAGGTACATCTAACGGAAGTTTCCTTTTCTTTATGCAGAAAGCTTGGTATTTTAGATTTCATTAGTCTTATTTTAGCTAATTACAAGGTGTGATTCTTTGCAGAGAGTTGCAACAAATCTGTTGTCAAATTCGGACATTTCATGATTACACCTCCGTTATTGAACAACGTTTAGTTTTTTATGAAGTCTATCAACATATAGTACTGGGCCGGGTATTACCGTACGGGAAGGTAGCTGTCTCATTCTTACTGAACCTATGATAGAATTTCGTAACATTTTAATGAATTCGCGAATGTGAACGCCGTCCTTAGGTGGGGTAATGTTTAAGGAGAGCTTACATTAGGCAATTTTTGTAATATTCAAGGATGTTCAGATTTTAACTGGTTGATCATTATGCAAATTCAGAGACAATACATGTCCAATGTCCTTCTCGGATTGCTCTGTTTTGAAATACCCCTCGGTCCCTTCAGGCTACTGACCTTTGTATCACGTAGGCTACTGGTAAGTATTAGACATGCTAAACGCTTTCTTCAACATGTGCATTTCTAAAATGTTTATTTAGCTACTTTTTCTACTGAAGTATAAAGAAGCAAACTGAAAAGGGCGAAACACAAGGTAGTTAAATGAAGTTAGTCTGTGACATTACCATACACTTGTCACAGGTTACTAAATATTTGGTACATGGCAGCTGCCGATGTGACAGGATGTTGATATCTAAACAACCAATCGATGTATGAAGATTGTTTGTGGTTATGAAGTTTGCTGTTTTTCATATAACTTGGTGATATATGACTTTTGCTTTTATTACTTATACAAATACAGATGTCTGAAAATTAGCTAGTTGCAGAGCTTGTGAGATTAGGTGAGCTAATTTGTAAGGAACCTGCTGTACGTCACACTTAAACTTACATAAAGTCATTAGAAAAGCTGCCCAGCTAATTCATGTAAATGAGACTATCTGAAGAAAAGGTTGAAGGCTTTAAGGCAGATACTCATCTACCCAGACAGTTCCAATTCTTCCAACTAGGTTACTTCTAGCCCCGCCCACAACTGTCTTTAGCTTCTCCTCATTTTGCCGGCATAAACCTAGTTAATTGCTTAAGGCGATATATCTTGGTAAACACAAAGGGCCCTAGGGCCTAATGTGTAATCAGAACACTCTCTGTGCATGCTGTGTAATATTAACTACTCTGCATCTTTTAAATTTTGTAACTCTGATGTCAATCAAAGAGCAATCACGAATTGAGACTTTTGCTATCCCTAAGTAAAAGTCATACTTGAGGTGAAGAGTATCTGTCTTTAAGATCTGCTTTCTAGTAGATTGCTTGCTAGTTTAAAGAAGGATCACAATTAAATTTGAGTAACGTTTTGAAATATGTTGCAAGTAAACACCAGGATCTATAAAAAGTATGTCAGTATAATGTACATACCATAGAAGTTACAAAGGAGAAGACTTAAAAGCAACTGAACTACAAAGATAGTCAGGGAAAACACAAAAGCTCAAGTATACATGCAAATTAAGTCGATGGGTCCTATTTAATGTGCAAGAAGCTAAATAAAAGGTGGGGCACGATTATAAAAAGTGCTCTCTGTTTTCTGTAAAAAAAATGATCATCACTTACGACTACCTTTATTGGATGTTAATATGTGACTATTTTCCAAAATGCCCTCAATTTGAGGTTAACCGACATTTACTTTCACATAGAACGTAAAAGATTGCTTGTGCATTTATCTGGGCTAATTTAAACTTACAAATTTATAAAACATCCATTCATTACTCGAATGGGTTTTAATACACAAACAAAATATGATCCTCAATCTAATGTAAAACACGTGATCTTTACAAAGAGGCGAATGGGTATGGAAATTATGTCAGCTACTTGTGCTAGAAAGTTGTATTAAATGCGGAATATAGGTTGCTCCATTTTAAAATATTATGAAGACGTGGTCATAGGAGATACGATATAGCAGGGGACTTGAGACCTTACCTTAGTTTCAAGTGCCGAATATATACGCCCCCTTTTCACGTACATACTCTAACACCTGCAAACAATAACAGAGATCGTCCAATTTCACTGGTCTCAATATATAAATATTCATATTACAAGATGAAGCGTAAACTGTAACATTTACCTATGACCTCCCTTTTACACAGTAAATCAGAGGGACTTTTTCACTGGGTGAGTTTTAAGTGGAGGAAATCACACACTCAAACTCCATTGACGCTGGTCGCGTGAATACATGGTTATAAGACTTACTTTCGTCTTTTTTTAGTAGAGTGTTTATGATTAATGTTTGTTTCATGGTATATATGGTTAAATCATAGTGTCCAGTTTTTACACAGATCGACAAAGAGTTCTTGCAAAAGTTTGCGGACGTTGGTATTACGAGTACAGTCAATATGGGTGGAGGGGCAGTAAGCGTCCCTGGAGAGGGCGACTTGAGGCCCGCCTACAGGATCATACATTTTGTCAATGAACATTGTCATACGAATGTTTGAACGATTTTTGGAACGATGAAACAGTCATGCAGCTAAAGTGTAAAGATCTTCATATATCAATACATGTTACAGTTGTTCAAATTTGGTGGGAAGGTATTAAACTCGATCGTACATATGTGCATAACCACGGTTAAACAAATATAAGATGGTGTTTTGAATAATCTTCAAGTTCAGCTGCACTAGAAATCTGAAGCATAAATTTTCCGGAGGGTTGAAGGGGTTGCCAAGATATGAGGGAATACGTTTTACACAAGTAATATAAAGTGAACAGTTCCAATCTTTTCTTGGAAGTAACGGGCTACAGACATGTACCGTAAGAGGAAATCTAAACCCCAGAGACGTTCGTGAGCAATGACTTCATCCTCAAAGGGCAGATTTATTTTCTTATGTCAATAATAAGTTAAAGAGCGCTGATGACAGCGGCGCTAATTCCAGGGGGTAAGGGGAGTGTCCCCAAGTGAAAAATTGAGGGGGCGAAACGTCATTTGGCCCCCAAAAGTTTTACTTTCGTCTGGGAGTCTTAGTCGATACGGTTTAAGCATGCAGTCTCCGACGACGACTAGTTTCTCCGAAGGTTTACCTGTTTTTTCTCCCAAGAGGACAATTTCTCTAATAAGAACTCAAAGATTTCGGCGCGCTACGCGCGCTGTAGAGCCACTCTAGTTTCTTCAATAGTTCTGTTCCACATAGCTAGGCAGCATTAAGTCATATCAACCTTACCAAGTAACATGTAGGCAGAGTACACATTATTTTAAGGTCTTAAATTTCATCCCAAATAGCAAAACCTAGTGGCTGTTCTCCAGTGCGTGTCATGTGCCAGGGTCAGTTGGTGAGCGACTCACGGAGGAAAGTGTGGCTATTTTATCGGGTAGTCCAGGTGGTTTCGACGCAAAGTGTGTTATCCCCGATAGGTCTACAACCCCTAGAGTTTTTATTTTTTCTTTTTGTTCTTAATGATTACATATATCTTTGTGTCAGCCTACCAAAAATTTTCGCTTTGCAAATGCACGATTCAAACTCTGAAGAACACTATCAGTCCCGCTACCCCTGCTAAATGTACTAAAACCCAGGAACATTTCGCTGGAAAATTTCCGTTCAAAAATTTTTCCTGAGGCTTCTGAAATTCTAAAGCCGCTGCCAAGGAGCTTCCAGGACTTTCCCCCTGGACCCCAATGTGGTTTTGCCCCTGGACCCCAACACGGGGCCCTAAGGCGGGCCCGGACCCCACCCATTTTAGCTTCGCGCTCGCGGTGCACGCTACGCGTGAACAGTTTCATGTTCACGGGTACATCATATGTATTTTGGCCCCCAACCTCAAACAGAGATTTGCGCCCCTGGCTGATGACCAGTCTATTATAGTATTACATGAAGATAGTTAACCATGGAATAAGCCATTCCGGATGTACCAATAAACATTGCGGATCAACTGTTTTTTCTCCACGTTAAAACGTGAAATAAAGACATCACACTGGTACAAACTAGTGTGAATATGAAGTGCGTTCAGTTGCATCTCATCTCCGTATTAGTATGATACTGACTGTTCTTGACCAAAAGCTTGCAATGCAAAATACACCCAATAATCTGTGCAAACTTCTGTTTATTGTAGCATGACATTTCTTTGGAACACTTATCTTATGAATGCCATACTGTATTGTTTAACTACTTTAGCGGTACAAAAAGCAATTTGCACGTTAATCTTGAAAATCACTCTTAGCAGTTTTTCAAAGGAACTCTGTGAGGCATGATTTCTCAGACGAAACATCAATTACTGTCGACAGACTACCCGTAAAATAAAGGTCCACGAATCATTGATGTACTGTAAGACGATGCCAGTATTGTTGAAATATTGCCACATGACATCCGATACGGTTTCGAGAAGCTGTCAGCTTGATTCGTCTGCCTCACAAAATCCTTCTTGACAATTCTGATGCGGTTGCATGAAGACAACTTGCATAATTCTGTTCTTGATTTCCCATTATCTGATTGTAGGCCATTCTCTGTTCATTCGATTCTCTGTCAGGAGATTGAAATTCAATTTGTCTTGGTTTCTTCAAAGACGTTGAGTCTGTACCTGATGTATGTGTTTATCTATCTTTCACATCCACGGTGGCTAAATTGTTTATAAAATACGTTTCAGTGGTTTAAGGAATGGTGAATTCTTTATTGACATTACCATGCATCAGTCGTCATATATCTTACACTTTCGTTCAACTTTAAACATGTTCCAATTTCAAAATGGATTTCCAAATTCCATGTCAATTTACCATTTTTATCAATTATGCCTGTTTTCTCTGGGAT